>VONZ01001525.1:0-130983 GCA_012976165.1 Labeo catla
TGTAGTTCTACTATGCAAAATTGGAATATGAGCTGGATAAATCATGCTACATTTTTGAGGAATATTTTGTGTTTAAGCTATATCAAAAAAGTGACTTGATGTAGATTATCACAGAAAATTATTTAACTTGTCCATTAAAAAAATAATAAATTAACAGACAAACAGATAAATAACTAAATAAATAATGGAGGTGAAAATGGAGGTATATTAAGGCAGCAGTATGGAGGGTCTAAAAGCTGAAATGTGAAGGTCATATTTTGTTAAAGCCTATGTATCATTTGATCTGTAACATTGTGCTATGTACTAAAACTTTGTTGGTTTGTCTAGGGATATTAAGTGAATGTAACATTTACAGAAAACAAATTAGGATATAACCTAGTGCAGGTTAGACAGTGGACGAATAGAGGAGAACACAAACACCACAAGTTCAAGCAGAAAAAAAAAACATTTATTTGCTTTAACCCCAACCAATAACAAGGAACAGTCTTTAAATTATTAAGAATAAACCAAAAGGAAAACTTGATTTGTTGCCAAATCAAATAACCAAATAAAACAAAACTTCTCAAACTAAAGGATTTAAATCTAAACTACCATTAAAAAAAAAAAAGGCAAAGTAACACCTTCGGCATGCAACCAACATGCCCTACTTTGACTACACTAACTAAACAAACCAAAACTTACGTCGGGTGGCAACAGTACTAAACAAATGAACTACACAAGGAAGATACTACGTGGAGTGAGATGTGTGTCAATGAAGAGCATGGTGAAGAGCAAGGTGAATAAAGTGCATGTACACCACGCTTAACTCAGATCACCAAAACTAAACATGAGGGGCAAGGCAAAGAATAGATTCAATTCAGCTAACAATGTAACAGGTTACAAATGAAAAATCCATACTGTAACAAAATCTCAAGAGGAACATACAAACACAAACAAAACCCCTGCCAAAAATGGATGCAATGTTGCTTTTTATAGTTCCAGAGGGGAGGCGTCAGCATAGACAGCAACGGATCCTCGAAAAGTGGCAGAGATTAACCAATCAGAATCTGGTGAAAGATAACAACATCAAAATAACCAAACATAACAGACTGTAACAACAAAAACACTAAAGGGTTGTGACTGGTAAAAATGGTCACAGGAGAAGCAGCGGACCCCAAATAAACTTCAAAGAATTGCAAAGCAAAAATGAGTGCTAGGGTTTCTCTATTGTTATAGAGATCTGCAGTAGTTAAATTGTCAATTCAAAGTGATTGATCTAACTAATTTCCCAATCTAATCAACATAATTAAAATGTTTGCTCCAAGGAAATAGTTCCTTTCTGCTACAGTTGCGGTCAGAAATTTACATACACCTTGCAGATCTGCAAAATGTTAATTATTTTATCAAAATACGAGGGATCATATAAAATGCATGTTATTTTTTATTTAGTACTGACCTGAATGAGATATTTCACACTAAAAAAACATTTACATGTAGTCCACAAGAGAAAATAATTGTTACATTTATAAAAAAGACCCCATTCAAAAGTTTACATACACTTGATTCATAATACTGTGTTGTTACCTGAATGATCCACAGCTGTGTGTGTTTTTGTTTGTTTGTTTTTATTTGTTTGTTTAGTGATAGTTGTTCATGAGTCCCTTGTTTGTTCTGAATTGTTAAACTGCCTGCTGTTCTTCAGAAAAATCCTTTAGGTCCCACAAATTCTTTGGTTTTTTAGCATTTTTGAGTATTTGAACCATTTTCAACAATGACTGTATTATTTTGAGATCTATCTTTTCACACTGAGGACAACTGAGGGACTCATATGCAACTATTACAGAAGCTTAAAATGCTCACTGATGCTCCAGAAGAAGAAAAAAAAAGATGCATTAAGAGCAGGGGGTGTAAACTTTTGATCAGAATTAAAATGAGTGACAAAATGATTTTTCTTTAATTGCACACTGTTAATTGAAGTTAATTGCACACTGAGTTCAAAATTTTTGTCTGAAATTTTGGCACGTTAAAAATTAAATACGACCTCACATTGTGTCCTTTATTTTGCCTAAATATCATATATCTTTCATTTGGTATGAGTTTAATTTTCTAACATTCTCTACTGATATGTTCTGTTGGTGAATGAAAAGAGTGTAGAAAAATGGTGTTGACACTGCCACAGCAGTTTAAATAAATAAAAAAAAAGTTTAAGTTTAAGGTAAGAAACTTTGCTAGATGTTAACGCTTACATGTTAAATTCAGCAAAGCGGTCTGTGATATCAATTTTATGACCTGGCTGTAGGTGCCAGCACTGTCGTAGACTTTGTACATATCCCAATGTATGTACATTCCCATCACCAGAGAATTACTTACTTTTCCAAATTGGAATGCAGATACAGTATGTTTTTTCAGAGAATCTGCCTTTCTGATGTTACAGTATCTTTTCTATTTTATCTTCCCAGCCCCCCCTCAAACACTTGCAGAATGGTTTGATCCGAAGCTACCAAGTGTGTTATCGGGAGTTTGGAACCGGGGGCAGCCCACAATACAACACCATCAATGTAGACACCACAGGGGATATTGAAACCCTCACTCTGGATAACCTAAAGAAGTACACCCAGTATGAGGTGCGGGTGCAAGCAGCCAATCGTGCAGGCATGGGTCCCACCTCAGAGGAAATCACCATCACCACTCTAGAGGATGGTTAGTCACTTTGTGCTTCTCACCTTTGTTGTATTAGTGTTGTTTCCTTAATGCATTTACATTCTTGCTTGGTGGCAGCACTTACTTTGAAGCTTATAATTCATTATTTATAATAGGTATTAATGAATTACTCTTACTTATTAGCTTCCAAATCTATCTGTAGAAAATAGTAACGCACATACATATCTTGAGATTACATGATAGATATATTAACTAACATCACCTGTCCTGTTTTCCCTCACAGTGCCCAGTCGCCCACCTGAGAACGTTGTGACAACAGCCACAACTCCCGAGACCATCTCCCTGTCCTGGTCTGCTCTGCCCAAAGAAGCGCTCAACGGCATGCTGCTTGGATATCGTGTCATCTACTGGGCCAACCTACCTGATGGAGGTCAGGCAGGGTTATGACCCTCTCAGTTTCTGCTGAGAATTTCTTACATTTATGCATAATTATTAGCACACAGATGTCAACCCCCCTAGTTCCTTATTCCTAATTTGTAGACAAAGGGATTTATAGATATTTTCATTTTTTTAAGTTACAGAGGCCTGGGTTTCAGTTCCAGGGTATGAGAGCCATCTAGTAGGATGATGTGATACTAAATATTAAAGTAATGATGCTGAAAATTCAGTTTTTCTATCACAGGAATAAATTACATTTTAACATATAGTAAAATAGAACCATAGGTGTAATTTATGGTTGGGACAGTTAGGACGTGTCACCACCACTTTTTTTAACATCTTGCGGCACTGACATACTAATGCTGATGAAACATTTGTTTCTGTTAAATAAGATGCAATATGGCGCTGGAATCTGTTGTTTCTGAAATCATGCTAAATGTTCATTGCGATGTTATTAGTGACAGAACATTCTCAACGTGGCTCGTGCTCAGTGTTCACCCGTGAACTCTTTAATCTATCGCTTGATGTTGCAGAGACTATCTATTCATTCCTGTTAAAAAACAAAACAAAATACGCACAAACATGTGTATGGACATATTTGGTTTTAATAAGGAGAAAAAAAAATGTGAGGGTGGATTAGAACCCAAAACCTCTAAAACGCCTGATGAAAATTCTACCACTAGACTCTTTGGTAATACAAATAATTAATGCTTAATATATATGTATTTGTGTATGTATTTGTTCACTGACATGAATTATCTTGGGGCTAATAATAAATTATTATAGTACACACTGCCCCACCCACTATTAGTTTTTTGACCAGTAGTGTAGGACTATAATGAATTTCAAGATGTTTTGCTGCACTTCTTGGGTAATAATTTATAATAAATAATAAATAAATAAATAATAACAACTTTGTGGCAAAAATTACCAATGATGTAATGCTTAACAAAATAAAATAGTTATCAAAAATAGTTAAAATAGTTATCAAACATTCAAAATCAAATTGAAATAAATAAATGATGCATTTGGGACCTCTCTGCCTCAGACCACTAGAGGGCATGGTGGCTTTGCTTTAGGAGACAGGAAGCAAATGAATAGAGGCAGTAGACCTACAGTAGAAACACAATACTTAATGATCAAAATGGATACATTAAGATTTACAGTCAGTTATTTAGCAGATGCTTTTATCTAAAGTGACTTACAAAGCCATTTTTGGTGCACCAAACCAAATTTGGTCTTTAAAGAAGTTGAGAGATATATTATTTAGGTTTGATTGCAGACTTTGGTATCTTGGCAAATCTGAGCACACTTTAAGACACTGTTGAAATTCTAAAAGTGACACAAGTGAAATTATGGGTGTTCCTAAGAAAAAAAATTGGAAAGAGGTCATTTATTGTAAGTGTGAGTCTTCATTTGCTTTCCATTTACTTGCATTTCAATCTAGGAAAAACATTTGCTTTATTAAAGATATAATTTGTGATGTTTCCCCTCAGATCAGTTAACAGTTTGTGTGTGTGTGTTGCAGAGCTGGGAGAGATCAGGAACATCACAACCACCAAACCTTCACTAGAGTTGGAACGGCTGGAGAAATATACCAACTACAGCATCCAGGTCCTGGCCTTCACTCGAGCCGGAGACGGAGTCCGTAGCGAGCAGATCTACACACGCACCAAAGAGGATGGTGAGACTTGCTCTGATTAAACATACTGGTATATTTTTCATATAAAGATTTGGGAGTACTCTGTCTCAGTTCAATCTACAGAAACAATAAAAAGGCAATATCGCACTAGGCAATTTTCAGTAGTAAGCTTCATTTACCAGCCCCAAGTCATTGCTGACCATGTTATCCTTGGTGATTCTGTACCCACCAAAGGGTTTTTCCGCAATTCTACTACATTTAAATGACACTTTTTCCTACTTAAGCTGCAAGTGGACGAATGCCTTCCACAGCATACCGTGATAAAACAAATACACATTTCCACACTAAAGTCACTCTCTAAATGCATACTATTTAATTCTATTACAGTTCTCTACTTTGTGTTCTCGCTATTATTTTGAGTGAATTGAGAGAATTTTCAGACGCGGAAGTTTGTTTGTCAACAATCTTCCATTCTTGATCAATAAATGAAAACCATCAGCAGGAGTGACAATCCTGAATAAAATCAAGCAGTTTCAAGCTGACTAATGGGATAACACTTTAAGTTAGCCATTTTTAGGTTGACTTGTTTGCTCATAGCACAGACATCTGAACCCAATGACAATACCAATCCAATGGGACAGGGGTGATTGGAGTGGAGGAAGTAAACTGTAGAATACTTCCTTTGTAGCATATAAAGTGTCTTTTCTAGAGCTTCTCCTCAATAAATCATGTTATTTCTCCTGCTAAAACCAGTTCCTGGTCCTCCGGCTGGAGTTAAGGCAGCTGCTTCTACAAGCTCGGTGGTGTTTGTTTCCTGGCTCCCTCCACTCAAGCTGAATGGAATCATCCGGAAATACACCGTCTTCTGTTCCAACCCTTACCCCACGGTGAGCTTTATCTGTGGCTTTTTGTGACTCTGCACATAAGAACCTCCAAACTTAATTATTCAAATTTACCAAACAAAATTTTATTAGAATTCTTTCTCAGGATTTAAGACATTGTTTGCCAACCTGTTCCTGGAGGCACCCAAACAATATGCACTTTGGATGTTTCCCTTATCTGACATATCCATTTACGTTCTCTACTAATAGACTGCGTCCAAAAACCTAGGCAGCTGACTTGTTGCCTAGCAGAATCTCAAAACGCCTATGAGAAATTTCGTTTTGCATCGTGTATGGAAATTTACTGTTCATAAAGAGGAAAAGGCAAGAAATTGACTGAAAAACGCAGGGAAAAGTGGCTTGTAAACCTGCGTATGCGGTCAGGAGGAGATTCAGATAATGCTTGTGTGTGTGAATAATAATATTAATATAAAGATATAAATAGATACAGGGAGAGACAGTGAGAATTCACAAAATGCTAAATGCCACACATAGACACGATGTAAATAAGATATTATATTTGCAGTTGATTACAAGGGAATGTTGTGAGATTGCGATAAATTGAAGTGAGTGACAGCTTTTTAGTGACTATTTGGAAACGCTATTTGCTCACTTTCTAGGCTATAATCAATTCAGAAGTTGAAAAAATGTTTCGCTTTACATGCTCCTAACAGGACCAATAGCCAAAAACCCTCCCTGGTGAAAAAAACAGCATATGCTGGTAGGTAGGTTTTGATGCTGGTTTAAGGTGGTCCTTTGCTGGTTTATGCTGGTCCTTGACCAGCAACATGACCAGCTAAGGACCAGCATAAACCAGCTAAGGACCAGCTTAAACCAGCATCAAAACATACCTACCAGCATATGCTGTTTTTTTCACCAGGGCTGCACAGCAATGTTTCAGGAGTGACATATATCCTGCATCCTTCATATAAATGTGAGAATCACTTTTGAAATAGTTTGTTTTCAATCAGGCTTAGTTGTTTAGCTTATATCCACCGCCTCGATAGCAGGCAACTATTTCAATTTAGTTGAAAAATCACTCCTCTTCATAACATAAGGATCACATCCAACATATGTGATTTTCTCTTGTAATAGTGTCTAAACTACTACAGTACATGCTTTCCTCCATCTCATCCATTCTGCTTTTTCAGTCACTCCTGAAACATTGCTGCATGTGCAGGGTTTGTGGCTATTGGTCCTGTTAGCAGCACGTAAAGCGAAACTTTTATACAAATTCCGAAACTGAAAGCGAGCAAATAGCACTTCCATATAGTCACTAAAAAGCTGTCACTCATTTCAATTTATTGCAATCTCACAATGTTCCGTTATAATCAATGGCGCTCTTGAAACTACAAATATAATATCGTACATTGTGTCTATATGTGGTGTTTAGCATTGAGTGAATTCTTACTGTCTCACCCTGTATCTATTTATATATTTCTTTATTAATATCTTAACATATTATATCTTTTCTTAACCACTTGCACACACAAGCATTATCCGACTCT
Organism: Labeo catla; assembly: GCA_012976165.1. Taxonomy (NCBI): domain Eukaryota; kingdom Metazoa; phylum Chordata; class Actinopteri; order Cypriniformes; family Cyprinidae; genus Labeo; species Labeo catla. The sequence continues at coordinate 7,110 of VONZ01001525.1, forward strand.
CTTCCTGACCACAGACAGAGGTTTACAAGCCACTTTTTCCTGTGCTTTTCAGTCAGTTTCTTGCCTTTCCCCCCTTATAAACAGCAGAAGCATTTTTAGTTTCTGCTGGTGATTCCTATTGAGAAAAATCACTTCCTGCCCTCCAGCTACATTTCGCGCCACAGCAATGACGTCATGTGCAAACAACCTATAATTTTGAAAACCTTGATTAGCATGTTCAGGGGTGTTTGAATAGCGTTTGACCAACACTATACAGGAAAGTGGATGTCAAGGACCAGAGTTGCCCACTTCTGCAGTATGCCATAAACAGTAGATCTGTGTTCCATTTTGCACTTTTATAAGTCATTGTGGATAAGCTGAATGGCCTAAATAAGGGGTGTACAATACTTCTCTCAGAGTTTACCTTCTGTATTTATTAAACACACCTGAACCAACTAATCAAGGTCTTCAGGATCACTAGAAACTTCTAGACAGGTGTGATGGAGCTAAAGTCTGCAGGAAAGTTGCACTCTAGGAGCAGGATAGGACACTCCTGCCCTAAATGTAAAAACAATGGAATTATTTTTTTTTCTAATGAATGTAATTTTTTGTTATTCTTATGAAACCTTTTCATTGGGTATCATTACAGGTGATCAGTGAGTTTGAGGCTGCACCTGATGTTTATTTCCGTCGTTTGACCAACCTGAACCAGAACTGGCAGTACAGCATTTGGGTTGTGGCAGTCACTGCGGCAGGTCGTGGGAATGCCAGTGAAATTATCACCGTAGAGCCCCAAGCTAAAGGTATTGAAGAATAAAAAAAAAAAATACTCTTAGTGGGTAGTATGTGAATTGGGATATAGCCATATTGTACCTTTAACAGAAGCAAAATGACAACAGTTTGTGTGAGTCTGCAACTGTGATGCCATTGTTTGTTTTCTAAGCCCCTGCTCGAATCCTGACGTTCAGTGGTACTGTGACCACCCCCTGGATGAGGGACATTGTCCTTCCATGCAAAGCAGTTGGAGACCCTCCTCCAACCATCAAATGGCTGAAGGGAAAGTATGTTTTACATTTACATATAGAAAATACTTTGCTTTCTCTGTTTTGGCCAGACAAATGTGTAATTTTATAAAAAATGTAGTCATTTTCTGAATTTTGTCAAATAATATAATAATAAAGAAGTTTTTCTAAATGTATTTTTACAAAACCGGAAGGTTGCATGAAACTGCAAACACATGATAAATTAATTCTTTGTAAATCATTCTTGCTATGAAACTGATAATATTTTCCTACAGTAATGGTACACCTGCTCCGGTTTCAATCGATGGTCGTCGCAGCGCTCACAGCAATGGCAGCTTTGTTATTCGCACTGTCAAAGCAGAGGATTCTGGGTACTACAGATGTGTTGCCAGCAACAACTGGGGTTCGGATGAAATCATGCTTAACCTTCAGGTGCAAGGTGCGTATGGCATCAGATAATCAAAATATATTCTGTGTAGATCCAAATAGCGTTTTTTGTTTTGTTTTGTTTATTTTTTTTGTTTTGTTTTGTTTTGTTTTGAATAATGGGCAGGACACAGTTTGTGCCTTGTATTATTTATGAAGATAAATCTGTTAAAAGGAGAGGAAGAAGAAGTGTGACAACCAATAAAGAGTGAATGTCACATTATTGAAATTTCATTAGCAAAAAAGGTCACCGGTGTAGCGATGTACAGCATGAAGCATAGCTCATATAAGTCACTTTCAAACCAAGCCACTTTCTTTTGGGAAACACTGTGAATTTGTGTGGCCAACTGGAACCTGATGCAATTCTGCATGTTTCATTTTTACCCATGAAAATTCTCAGAACAATGGTAAATGTGACTACACCTTTACTCTCAAAATGTTTCAGTACCCCCGGACCAACCACGCCTCACAGTGACCAAAACAACCACCACCTCCATCACACTGTCCTGGATCCCTGGAGACAATGGAGGAAGCTCTATCAGAGGTTAAACGGCACTGATATTTATATTACATATATTCATCCACTTATTTTCCACTGTGTGACAAATATGAAACTCTATCCACCTAGACCTGTCAAATGCTTTAAACCGAGATGTATTTCACACGCTGTAATATTTTAATAAACTTGAAGGTCAGCTTTGCATAGTAGGTGCTCTGTATCAATTTACAGAGTCCATAAAGTGAATAAAATAAAGTGTGGCATTTAGGGTTTATTTTAAAGTGGTGTTCTCTGTTCAGGCTACATTCTGCAGTACTCTGAAGATAATAGTGAAGAGTGGGGCAGTTTCTCTATCAGCCCCAGTGAGCGGTCTTACCGTCTGGAGAATCTGAAATGCGGCACTTGGTACAAATTTACTCTGACTGCACAAAATGCAGTTGGTCCTGGACGCATCAGTGAAATCATTGAGGCTAAAACCCATGGGAAAGGTATGGATACGCTGATCACTAGTGGCTAAAATACATGACTGATAACTGAACGGTAGCCTGTCTGAAATATAACCTAATGCTGATTTAAAGCAGGCCATGAGCAAATATGCCCTTGAGCAAATATGCCCTTGAGCATGGTGCACTTTTACTACAGTAAAACTTGGTTAATTTTCATAGGGGAATCTGAGAACACTATTTTTTAAACACATAATGAATATGTGTAAAATGGTTGGCATTAATCCATGCTAAATGTTTTTCACAGTAGTCTGCTATCACATGACATGAAATATTAAATACTAAATGTACTAAAACAATGATGTAGCATGTATGTTAGCATGTTAGTATGTTATTGTGATCATAGCCATGATTTGTTACTTGCTAATTAATGGGGAGTGTCATTCTTATTCCGAATTACATTTAATACGGCAAAAATGCAATCCTGAGCATGTCATCAGTATTCTTTTGTTTGTTTGTTTGTTTGTTTTGCAAATACCTTATCTGCTTTAAGTTTGTTAAAGCTAAAAGATATAGGCTGTATCTGAAATCACCTCCTGTGCCCTTTTATATAGTGCACTAGTTGAGGCAGCAGAGATTTTGTAGTGTGTCCGAATTTATAGTGAACATTATCAAGTCCACTTATTCAGTCCCATAATGCACTACCAATGTACTTTGATGGTTGCACCAAATTACTTTCATACAGGTGTAAGTTCCTTTTTACTTGATACAAGCTAGTTGTCAACTGGTTACTATTGATTTAGTCCTTCCAGCACAATTAGTGTCCAAATTTGCTCACTCATTTTCATTCAATATTTAAAATGGGGTATATCAGTTGAGTTGTGTATAGAAAAGTTAAATAAGTGTATCAGTCCAATTTCCAACACACCAATAACCTACAGCTTATTTTGGTTTCATTGGATATTTAATCTTGGATTGCTAAGTCACTGTAAATAAAACTGCCTGCTGAATATCTACTTAGGCCATAGATTTAATTATTAATCATCATTGTTAAAGGAGAACTCCACTTCCAGAACAACAATGCACAAATAATTTACTCACTCCCTTGTCATCCAAGATGTCTTTCTGTCTTCAGTCGTAAAGAAATTATGGTTTTTGAGGAAAACATTTCAGGATTTTTCTTCATATAATGGACTTGATTGATGCCCCGATTTTGAACCTTCAAAATGTAGTTTAAATGCAGCTTCAAAAGGCTGTAAATGATCCCAGCCAAGGAAGAAGGGTCTTATCAAAAAATAAAAATGTTATACTTTTTAAGCACAAAAGCTTGTGTAGCACCAACACAGGCTCTGTGATGCGCATTCACGATGCTACGACTTAGTGATGGGTAGTTCTTGAACGATTCGTTCATTTTGAACGAATCTTTAATGTGTCTTGGGAAGAGCGAGTCGTCTCAGAGAGTGATTTGTTCAGTCGCACATGCGCAACACCCTCTTAGGTTCTGAACTGGAATTAGTTCACCTGTTTCGAGTCTTCGGGTTTTTCGAGTCGTTCGTTCATCTTATGGGGCGGTCACGTAATGAACAAAGACTCGAACCTGAAGACTCAAGAGATGAACTAATAAATTCTTTTTCTGGCTCACACTGCATTGGTTGAGCTTATGGGGCTGTCACGTAATGAACGAACAACTCAAACCAGAAAACTTGTCAGATAAGAGGTGAGGTGAGCTAATCATAGACTAAAGACCCAGGTAAACAATGAATTAATCTTTTCTGTTTCTTATAGCATTATAGTTCTGTCTTGTTTGTAGTATAATCAACATTTGTGTAAGCAGTACATGTGTTAGGGAAGTAACACGTAACATTTTATTATATTTTGCTAAAATGAACGAAATGAACGAAATGGCTTGAAAAAAGATTTGTTCATTTTGCTGAACAAGACTCAAAGGTCTGAGTTGGTAAAATGATCCGAACTTCTCATCACTACTACGAATCACGTCTAAGTTCATCATCTCTGTACTCCAACTCCATCTTATTTTCTGCTACAACTTCAGAATCGTCCAACATCATTGTACCTTTTTGTTTGTAAATAGCGTTTGACTTACTTGCACTTTCTTAGTCTTCGCGAGTTCGCTTTGTAAACACTGGGTCTGTAGTTCCGCCTGCGTTCAGCGTGACCTTTCGACATGATTCAATAGTATGCGAACGTGCATCCCAGAGCCTGTGCTACACGAGTTTTTGTGCTTAAAAAGTATACAAATTTTTATTTTCAGAAAAAAATGACAGATCGTTTCGATAGATAAGACCCTTCTTCCTCGGCTGGGATTGTTTAGAGCCCTTTGAAGCTGCATTTAAACTACATTTTGGAAGTTCAAAATCGGGCACCAATCAAGTCCATTATATGAAGAAAAATCCTGAAATGTTTTCCTCAAAAACCATAATTTCTTTACGACTGAAGACAGAAAGACATGATGACATGACAAGGATGACAAGGGGGTGAGTAAATTATTTGTGAATTGTTGTTCTGGAAGTGGACTTCTCCTTTAATCAAAGTTTGACTGTTCTCTCTAACTTCGGAGTTACATTGTCTCTCACTTCTCCACATTATCAGAGCCACAGTTTGCCAAAGATCATGAGCTTTTCTCAAGTATCAACTCGACCCGTGTGGAGCTCAACCTCATTGGCTGGAACAACGGCGGCTGTCCAATCGACTCCTTTACACTAGAATATCGACCGGTGGACACAACCAAATGGACGATGGTGAAGCGAGATTCTCTCACCAAGAACCACATTCTCTACGACCTACAGGAGGCCACCTGGTATGAGCTCCAGATGAGAGTGGGCAACAGTGCAGGAACAGCAGAGAAGAGGGTTCTGTTCGCCACTCTAAACATGGATGGCAGTGAGTACCACATCTTTACCACAGTCTACCACAGGGATTTCCATGCAGGGTTAAAATCAGTGTTGTCTCAATTCAGTGTTTGGAAGCAGTTGCTTAAATGACCTAACCAGCAACACTTTGTTTATCAGACCTTATTGTCTAACCAGCACTTTTTGCTGGAGAACAGCATGGCAATGCTGATCTATCAGCTGTGACAGCCCGAAATCAAAACTAAACAGTACAAACCTGCAAAAAATTAACTACAAATTTGAAGTGGACAAAACTTGATTATGACCAGATTTTAAAAACCAAAATCGCCCCTCAGCTGCTCAATTTTCGATCTCCAGGCACAATTGCTCCATTGCCAAAGACTGTGGACCCCAGCCAGGAGAACAGGCAGGGCAATGAGGGACTTAAGATGATGGTCACAATCATCTGCATTCTGGTGGCAATTTCCATGGTCTTCATTGTACTTCTGGTATTGAGGAGGAGAAGAAGAGAGCAGAGGCTCAAGAGATTACGAGGTGTGTGGGCAGATGCCATATCTAGCAAACAGAACTTCATAACTGCTTGAGGATACTCTGATACATTTCTTAATACACTCTTAATATTAAATAAATTTTCTACTTTTTTTATTCAACAGATGCAAAGAGCCTGGCAGAGATGCTAATGAGGTAAATAACTATGGTATTGACTAATAAATCAGTGCAGTTTGTCCTAAATTAGTGCATGTAATTGTTTTACGTTGTTTCTCCAGTAAAAATGCACGTACACCAGACACTGTGAACAAACAGCAGCAGACTCTGAGGATGCACATTGATATCCCACGTGCTCAGCTACTCATCGAAGAGAGAGATACTATGGAGACAATTGGTAAGAGACCATTGTGTAATGTTAATGGTTTGCTTTTCCTAAAAGACCCCGATTGTATATTACTTGATGGTGGTCTTCTCTACTTTCATTAGCTTGTCTGCCTTTGTCTTTTAGATGACCGATCCACGGTGCTGTTGACGGACAATGACTTTGGAGAAACATCTAAACAAAAATCTTCAACCGTCACCCATACAGTGCATTACCAGTCTCTGTCTCAGGCCACTGGACCACTAGTAGACGTGTCTGATGCTAGACCTGGTACAAGTAAGAACTGAACTAGTCTGCTTGGTTATGTTGATGTCATAAATTCTCATAAAGCTGCCAATTTGTGGAGATTACTTAATAGAAACAAGGTCAGTTATACACTGTGTTTGACATATATATATATATATATATATATAAATATATTTATTTTTGGCCATGACACACACAGTCATGGCCAAAAATATCGGCACCCTTGCAATTCTGTCAGAAAATGCAACCTTTCTCTCAAAAAATTGTTGCAGTTGCAAATGTTTTGGTACTCACATGTTTATTTATTTATTTCTGTTTGCATTTGAACAACACCAAAAAAAAAAACTGAAGAAAAGTCAGATCTGATACAATTCCACACAGAACCCAAAAAAATGCACTGGACAAAATTATTGGCACCCAAATCAGTCACTTCCTGACCACTCTTCTTTTGCAAACTGCTCCAGGTCATTTAGATTTAAAGGATGCCTTCTCCCAACTGCTGTTTTGAGATCTCTCCACAGGTGTTCTATGGGATCAGCTTTTTGACACTGGCCACTACATTATGCTCCAAAACTCTTTTGTAATCATCAGATTTCATGATACCATTCACACAATCAAGGCATCCAGTGCCAGAAGCAGCAAAGCAACCGCAAAACATCTTTGAACCTCCACCATGTTTGACTGTAGGGACTGTGTTCTTTTCTTTGAAGCCCTCATTTCTTTTTTGTAAACAGTGCCATGACATCCTTTACCAAAAAACTCTACTTTTGCTCTTTAGTCCACGTCCAGGGAGGTTAGCTACAGTGCCATGGGCTGCCCTGGTGAAAAAACCAGCATATGCTGGTAGGTATGTTTTGATGCTGGAATGCTGGTTAGGTAGGTTTTGATGCTGGTTTAAGCTGGTCCTTTGCTGGTTTATGCTGGTCCTTAGTGTCACGCTGTTGTGTGCGGGGAAAGACGAGGAGGAGCGAGGAGGTCCAATGCATAAAGTTTATTAATATAATCCACAGGGAAATAGGAACCAACAGGAAACAGTAGGGAACCAGCGAACACAACGTAAAAAGACATTAAGAACCGACGATCTGAACAGGAACACAACCAAACTTATATACATAGAAACAACCAATCAGGGGGAGACAGGTGAACAATGACACAGTGACGTGATAACAAGAAACGGAAACAGGAAGTCCAAATATGGGCATACACAAGGGAAACACACAAAATAGTTCACAGGGTCTGACACTACCCCCCCCCCTCCTAAGGTCACGCGCCGTAACAAACACACTGGGGAGGGAGGGTGGGCGCCCTGGAGGCTCGTGCGGGGCAGACACCGGAGGGATAGGAGGTACGCCTGCAGGGCGGATCAGGGAGCTCAGGGAGCCAGGGCAGAGCATACAGTCCTGGGTGCCAAGGCAGATCAGGGAGCTCGGGGAGCCAAAGCGGAGCACAGAGTCTATAAAGCCATGGCGGATCGGGGAGCTCAGGGAGCCATGGCCGAGCACACAGTCCATTTGGCCATGGCGGATCAAGGCGTTCGGGGAACCATGGCCGAGCACACAGTCCATTCGGCCATGGCTGATCGGGGGGGGCTACCCCCCCCCGGGCGGCGCCGGAGGAGGCACATGCTCTGGAGGGCGCTCGGGAGGCGCCGGAGGAGGCACCGGTTCTGGAGGGTGCTCGGGAGGTGCCGGAGGAGGCACCGGCTCTGGAGGGCGCTCGGGCGGCGCCGGAGGAGGCACAGGCTCTGAAGGGCGTTCTGGAGGCGCCGGAGGAGGCACCAGCTCTGCAGGGCGCTCTGGAGAGAGCTCCGCCTCTGGAGGGCGCGCTGGAGAGATGTTGACTGGAGAGAGCGCTGAAGAGAGCTCCGCCTCTGGAGGGCACGCTGGAGAGAGCGCCGCCTCTGGAGGGCGTGCTGGAGAGAGCTCCGCCTCTGGAGGGCACGCTGGAGAGAGCGCCGCCTCTGGAGGGCGTGCTGGAGGCAGCTTGGGCTCTGGTTCGTGAAGAACCGCAGTGTCTTGGCTTGGCTCGGGGACAACAGCAGCAGCTTGACTTGACTCAGGGGAAACAGCTGTGACGTGACTTGACTCATGGGGAACAGCTGTGACCTTACTTGACTCAGGCATCCTGGCACTGACTTGACTTGGCTCAGGAAACACAGCTGTAACTTGACTTGACACCGTAAACGCAGCTGCAACTTGACTTGGCTCCGTAAACGCAGCTGCAACTTGACTTGACACAGTAAACGCAGCTGCAACTTGACTTGACACAGTAAACGCAGCTGCAACTTGACTTGGCTCGGGAAACACAGCTGCAACTTGACTTGGCTCCGTAAACGCAGCTGCAACTTGACTTGACTCCGTAAACGCAGCTGCAACCTGACTTGACTCAGGAAACGCAATTGCAACTCGGATTTTTGATGCCCGCACTGTCACTAGTGGTGGGTCTAGCATCATCATGATCGGCCGTGACCTAGGAGGGCTGGCCGCGGGCGGCGTCCGAATGCTGACCGCGAGCGCGGCTGGAGTCCGAGTACTGGCCGCGGGCGGCGTCCGAGTGCTGACCGCGAGCGCGGCTGGAGTCCGATTGCTGGCCGCGGGCGGCATCCGAGTGCTGGCCGCGACCGCGGATGGAGTCCGGGTGTTGGCCGCGGGCTCCGGGCTGACGATGAGGGAGGAGCTATGTAGAACAGGAGGGAGAGAGGGAAGACCGGAGAGAGCGAGCTCGTTGGAACAGTATGTGGAGGAGGCTGGCTGGTGGTGAGCTGGAGCGGCCGCGTGTTCTCTAATGGGGGAAAGATTAGAATCTTCCACATCGACATAGAAATTGGAATGACTAAGGGCAAGGACATAGTTGATAAATTCTGCAACCGGTTTGCAGCGATCCACAGGAGTTATCGAACAGAACAGCTGGTCATCGTTTAGCCCCATTAGAAAACACGTGTTAATCATAGCATCGCTCCAACTCACCAGGTGACAAACGCTCAGGAATTCCTCAACATATTGTTCCAACCGCCTCTCCGCCTGCCAAATCCTCATAATGCGCTCCTCAGCCTGGAACATTGTTCTTGTGGAGGTCGGTTCTTCTGTCACGCTGTTGTGTGCGGGGAAAGACGAGGAGGAGCGAGGAGGTCCGATGCATAAAGTTTATTAATATAATCCACAGGGAAATAGGAACCAACAAGAAACAGTAGGGAACCAGCGAACACAACGTAAAAAGACATTAAGAACCGACGATCTGTGCCATGATGACACAATGACAATGACACAGTGACGTGATAACAAGAAACGGAAACAGGAAGTCCAAATATGGGCATACACAAGGGAAACACACAAAATAGTTCACAGGGTCTGATATCACCCCCTCCTAAGGTGACTCACCGGTAACAACACACTGGGGAGGAGGTAGTGGAGCCCTGGAGGCTCGTGCGGGGCAGACACCGGAGGGATAGGAGGTACGCCTGCAGGGCGGATCAGGGAGCTCAGGGAGCCAGGGCAGAGCATACAGTCCTGGGTGCCAAGGCAGATCAGGGAGCTCGGGGAGCCAAAGCGGAGCACAGAGTCTATAAAGCCATGGCGGATCGGGGAGCTCAGGGAGCCATGGCCGAGCACACAGTCCATTTGGCCATGGCGGATCAAGGCGTTCGGGGAACCATGGCCGAGCACACAGTCCATTCGGCCATGGCTGATCGGGGGGGGCTACCCCCCCCCGGGCGGCGCCGGAGGAGGCACATGCTCTGGAGGGCGCTCGGGAGGCGCCGGAGGAGGCACCGGTTCTGGAGGGTGCTCGGGAGGTGCCGGAGGAGGCACCGGCTCTGGAGGGCGCTCGGGCGGCGCCGGAGGAGGCACAGGCTCTGAAGGGCGTTCTGGAGGCGCCGGAGGAGGCACCAGCTCTGCAGGGCGCTCTGGAGAGAGCTCCGCCTCTGGAGGGCGCGCTGGAGAGATGTTGACTGGAGAGAGCGCTGAAGAGAGCTCCGCCTCTGGAGGGCACGCTGGAGAGAGCGCCGCCTCTGGAGGGCGTGCTGGAGAGAGCTCCGCCTCTGGAGGGCACGCTGGAGAGAGCGCCGCCTCTGGAGGGCGTGCTGGAGGCAGCTTGGGCTCTGGTTCGTGAAGAACCGCAGTGTCTTGGCTTGGCTCGGGGACAACAGCAGCAGCTTGACTTGACTCAGGGGAAACAGCTGTGACGTGACTTGACTCATGGGGAACAGCTGTGACCTTACTTGACTCAGGCATCCTGGCACTGACTTGACTTGGCTCAGGAAACACAGCTGTAACTTGACTTGACACCGTAAACGCAGCTGCAACTTGACTTGGCTCCGTAAACGCAGCTGCAACTTGACTTGACACAGTAAACGCAGCTGCAACTTGACTTGACACAGTAAACGCAGCTGCAACTTGACTTGGCTCGGGAAACACAGCTGCAACTTGACTTGGCTCCGTAAACGCAGCTGCAACTTGACTTGACTCCGTAAACGCAGCTGCAACCTGACTTGACTCAGGAAACGCAATTGCAACTCGGATTTTTGATGCCCGCACTGTCACTAGTGGTGGGTCTAGCATCATCATGATCGGCCGTGACCTAGGAGGGCTGGCCGCGGGCGGCGTCCGAATGCTGACCGCGAGCGCGGCTGGAGTCCGAGTACTGGCCGCGGGCGGCGTCCGAGTGCTGACCGCGAGCGCGGCTGGAGTCCGATTGCTGGCCGCGGGCGGCATCCGAGTGCTGGCCGCGACCGCGGATGGAGTCCGGGTGTTGGCCGCGGGCTCCGGGCTGACGATGAGGGAGGAGCTATGTAGAACAGGAGGGAGAGAGGGAAGACCGGAGAGAGCGAGCTCGTTGGAACAGTATGTGGAGGAGGCTGGCTGGTGGTGAGCTGGAGCGGCCGCGTGTTCTCTAATGGGGGGAAGATTAGAATCTTCCACATCGACATAGAAATTGGAATGACTAAGGGCAAGGACATAGTTGATAAATTCTGCAACCGGTTTGCAGCGATCCACAGGAGTTATCGAACAGAACAGCTGGTCATCGTTTAGCCCCATTAGAAAACACGTGTTAATCATAGCATCGCTCCAACTCACCAGGTGACAAACGCTCAGGAATTCCTCAACATATTGTTCCAACCGCCTCTCCGCCTGCCAAATCCTCATAATGCGCTCCTCAGCCTGGAACATTGTTCTTGTGGAGGTCGGTTCTTCTGTCACGCTGTTGTGTGCGGGGAAAGACGAGGAGGAGCGAGGAGGTCCGATGCATAAAGTTTATTAATATAATCCACAGGGAAATAGGAACCAACAAGAAACAGTAGGGAACCAGCGAACACAACGTAAAAAGACATTAAGAACCGACGATCTGAACAGGAACACAACCAAACTTATATACATAGAAAAAACCAATCAGTGGGAGACTTGTTATCACAGTGACGTGATAACAAGAAACGGAAATGGGAAGTCCAAATATGGGCATACACAAGGGAAACATACAAAATAGTTAACAGGGTCTGACACTTAGCTGGTTTAAGCTGGTCCTTTGCTGGTTTATGCTGGTCCTTAGCTGGTTTAAGCTGGTCCTTTGCTGGTTTTTGCTGGTCATGTTGCTGGTCAAGGACCAGCATGAACCAGCATAAACCAGCTAAGGACCAGCATAAACCAACAAAGGACCAGCTTAAACCAGCATCAAAACCTACCTAATCAGCATCCCAGCATCAAAACATACCTACCAGCATATGCTGTTTTTTTCACCAGGGTGTAAACCTTTTGATGATATTGCATACAGTGGACACAGGAACATTAAGATCTCTGGAGAAGGACTTGTATCCTTGAGATTGTCCATGTTTTTCCACAATTTTTTCTCTCAAATCCACAGACAACTCTTTACACTTTATTCTTTTCTCCATGCTCAGTGTGACACACAACACAAAGGTTGAGGTCAACTTTTCTCCATTTTAACTGGTTGCAAGTGTGATTATTATATTGCCCACACCTGTTGCTTGCCACATGTGTGTCTAAATACAAATTACAGGAGCATCACATGCTTGAAAAGCAATTATTTCTTACAATTTTGACAATGTGCCAATAATTTTGTCAAGTCCGTTTTTGAGTTCTGTGTGAAGTTTTATTTAGGTTTGACTTTTCTTCTCTGTTTTTTTTTATGTTGTTGCAGTGCAAACAAAAACAATAAGCACGTGAACACCAAAACATTTGCAATTGGAACAATTTTCTGAGAAAAGTGTTGCATTTTCTGACAGAATCGCAAGGGTGCCAATATTTTTGGCCATGACTGTATACAGTTTGTTAGATCAAAAGTGGTCAATCTCAAATCATAGTGTATTTAACATAGTGTAATAAAAATACGAATTCTGATATTCTTATTTTTTATTTATTATTTTTTTCTGTTTTAATTTTCTGTTATGATGCAATGATGCAATATACCAGTGGTTCCCAGCCTTTTGTTTTTGTGCAGTAGTGGTATAGAACTGTAATGCAGTCTAGATATCTTCTTAAAATGTCTGTTATCCTGAATAATCATCATAAACATGCATTCATTTCACATTGTGCCATTAAGTGTGACATCCAGTCCTATGATTTGAATATCATGTACAGCACATGAACGGTTTAATTGAGTTCACAGGAAGTGAATATCAGCTCTTTCTTCTCACTGACAGCTTCAGTGAAGCTGAACTGAAAACGAGCATTTCTCTGACATGGGTCATGATTACAGACATTGATGATTCAGGTGGATTCGCCAGCGTTGACTTAAATGAATTGTTTACCTAAAAATGAATTCTGTCATGTTCACCCTAATGAGTTTTTTGTATGGTAATGTTTCCGTATCATAGTATCATCATCTGATTCCATCACTACACCATAGTATAACCATAGTTTTTTTTTAAGGGAGGTCAGAGATTTGGTTCAGTTTGCACTGGTCATTTCATGCTGTATTAACATGTGTACTGTTTGTCTCTGTTTCCTTAGACCCCACTGCCCGCCGCACAGCTAAAGCAGGTCCCGCCACACGCAGTCGATATGCCAGCCAGTGGACCCTGAACCGCCCGCACCCTCCCGTCTCCTCACACACTCTCACTACTGACTGGAGGCTGCCCACACCCCGTGCCACGGGCTCAGTGGACAAAGAGAGTGACAGTTACAGTGTCAGTCCCTCTCAGGACACAGGTAACAGCTAACCGCTTCAGTTAAAGGAATCATACAATGAAAAATAATATGATGTTCTATGTCAGGGGTAGGCACATTCAGTCCTAAAGAGCTGCTGTCCTGCAGATTTCAGCTCCAACCCTGAAAAAAAAAACCTCACTTGCCAATAGAGGGTTTGCACTTACATCATGATTTGGTCAGTTACCCGGATACACGTCCATATTGGTGATACTCGGATGTAAACAACAGCATGGATTGCACGGTTAATTTACTACTGAATATGTTGTTCTGTCTTGAGACACAGGTCTTCTTGATGATTTTCAGTTTTGTTTAAGATAATTAAAACAGCAGTTTTTAAATAACAAAAGAATATGTAAAAGAATGCTATTTGGGGTAAAATGTGCCCCTGCTGTTGGGGCTAAAAGGCACAATAATTAATAACATGATAATTAATATATGGCTGACTTTTCCATTGTTGACATGACATGGTTAGATTCAGATGGTAAATATCATATATTATGTTTGGTGTCCAGTTTAGAGTTAATCACCATCTTTAGAATGAAACCATCATATTTAAAAACATGCTATTAATCATATCATATAATAAAATATAATTTGTTGTTACTACTGAAAATCTATATTAAATTACTAAGGGATCTCCTTCAATGCTTTGAAGTACCCCCTTGCCACCTCAAACATTTATAAGATTTTTAAACAAAATAAACAATTTGTATGATTTATTTTCACACATATCATACACTTTGTGCACAGTGAAAAGCACATTTTTTCTTAGGGTGTGCCTTTAGCCCCATTGTGCCCTAATGGTAAGTTGGGAGATTAACTGTTATATCTGAATATTTTTATATTATATTATATTGTAGTATATTATACCTATTTTACTATTTCTGAGATGTTTTTTGTACAGTACTTTTTGTTGCATGAAAGTTTTGGTTGTGTGGTGTTTAAATGAGTGGACAAACGTGGTGAGAGAATATTAAAAAAAAAAATCTTTATTTGTGTTTTAAAGATGAACAAACGTCTTATGGGTGAAAAAGTTTAGCTGTTTCTAGCCCCCAGTGTTACAGATTTTTTTAAATCAAATTCCTGCACCAACTATATTTGGACCCACCAGAAAACTCTACAATCTTTAATTAAACTGGGCTGCTAATTTCACAGGATGGAGGTTAGCCAGTCATATTAGAGAGTGTGTCCATAGAAGACGAGAAATATTTTGACCGGTGTGACAGAATCAGAATATATTAACAGAATAAAAATAAAATGGAAAAAAAAATGACCCCTTAAACAGACATTGCAATAGCATCCCATGTATCCCAAGTGGACCAAAAGCTTTGCAAAATATAATGCCGTGTGCTCTCTCTCACACAGATCGTGCTCGCAGCAGTATGGTGTCTACAGAAAGCGCCTCCTCCACGTACGAGGAGTTAGCCCGTGCCTACGAACATGCTAAGATGGAGGAACAGCTGAGACACGCTAAGTTCACGATCACAGAATGCTTCATCTCAGACACATCCTCCGAACAGATGACGGCCGGCACCAATGACTACACAGACAGCCTGACATCCAGCACGCCGTCAGAGTCAGGCATCTGCAGATTCACCGCCTCCCCACCCAAACCACAAGATGCCAGCCGGGTCATGAACATGGCCGTGCCCAAAGCACACAGACCCGGTAAGACCCGTCTACAAACATGCGGTAGCACCAGATCTCTAGTTGTGCTTTCGGAAAACCAATTTGCTTTATTCCTGCTTGATTTCAAACTGACACTGCTGTATCAAAATGAAGCTCAGCAAGAGCTCTCCAGTGTGTAAGCATCTTTGGAACAGCAACACTAGTGTCCGTATTCAGTACACACATACACCAATCACATTTATTAGTAAATTTTGTGAAATGAGGTCAAAGGTTTACATAGACCTTGCAGAATCTGCAAAAATGTTAATTATTTTACCAAAATAAGAGGGATTATACCAAATGCATGTTATTTTTTTTTTTAGTACTCACCTGAATAAGATATTTCACATAAAAGATGTTTACATATAGTCCACTAGAGAAAATAATAGTTGAATTTATAAAAACAGTTCAAAAGTTTACATACACTTTGTTCTTAATACTGTGTTGTTACCTGAATGATCCACAACTATTATTTTCTCTCGCGGACTATATAAACATCTTTTATGCGAAATATCTTATTCAGGTCAGTACTGCATACATGCATTTTGTATGATCCCTCTTATTTTGGTAAAATAATTAACATTTTGCAGATTCTGCAAGCTGTATGTAAAATTCTGGTTTCAACTGTATCGTTAAATTAAATTAATTATGATGGGAAAACAAGTCTGCATATTTTTGATGAAAAATACAGTAAAACTGTAATATTGTGAAATATTGTTACAATGTTAAAAAAAAAAAAAGTTTCCTAAATAAATACATTTTTAAATTGTAATTTTCAGTAGCCAGTTTGTAGTGTTGCATGATCTTTCAGAAATAATTCTAATATGCTGGTTTAGTGCTTAAGATACATTTATTTTATTACCAATGTTCAACAGTTTAAAAAACTAATAAAAAATAACAATAATAAAAATTAAGAAATTTCAGTAATAATTTATATACATATATATATATATATATATATATATATATATTTTTTTTTTAGCAAGGATGCATTTGAACAAAAAAATGAACAAAAGTGACAGTGAAGACATTTATAATGTTACAAAAGATTCAAATAAATGGGGTTCTTTTAAACTTTCTATTAATCAAAAATGTAGGGAAAAATGTAGCCTCATCAGCATATCATTAATAATTGATCATAAGTAATAACTTAAAAAAACTGAGCACCAAATCAGCATATTAGAATGATTTCTCAAGACAATGAAAGACTTGATTAAACTTTGCCATCACAGGAATACATTTTACAATATATTTTTGCTGTACTTTTCATCAAATAAATAAGCCTTGATGAGCATATAGACTTCTATTCTAAACATTAAAAATCTTACTTATACCAAACTTTTGACCGGTAGTGTATGTGAGCGATTTTTTTTTTTTTTTCCTCATGTGTTTTCCACACGTTCCTCAGTTTACCTGTTCACCAGTCAGCTGTCCCTCTTGCAGTGTGTGCTATTAGTTCCTGTGTTGATGGGTACAGGCTTGAAGGCTGTTGTCCAAACACACTGCCATGTTCTTTTTTGCATCAATGGGCTTAACGTGTCCTGCGTCTGGGCCACCCAAGGCTGATTTCAGCCCCAGACGGTTCTTGAGTTACTGGTCAGAGTTTAGTGTTACTGTCTCATTGTGACTGTATCTAGTCACTGTGCCCCCAGACAGGAAGCCTTTGGTTAGTGAGAGCACTTGGCACTGTTCTGTAAGGGCAAATAGGGGCGATCTGCATCCTGTGCTGGGGAGGTATTGTCTGTCTTTACAAAACAGCAGTTTACTATCACAATGGAGTCGCTGAATGTGATATCAACGTCAAGCGCTGTTCTTATTGTAAAGAGTTTATATAATACTGCACTCTGTCATTTATAGGCCCTATGATTGCCCTACAGCAATCATTTGTACTAGCTCACAGTCACAATATTCCAGTACCCACACGGAAATAACCTATATAAACATATATGTTTTAATATAGGTTTTGATATAGGTTTTTAATATATGTGATATATATAAAATTGGCCGTTTTCCTATATTATATGTACATATATGTGCATATATACTGCATATAGGTTTCATATATGCGCATATATCCTCATATAGGTTCTTTCCATGTGAGTAGCCAATCACCCAGATAACTTTAAAATGTATGATTAGTCTATTACAGGGGTGTCAAGTCCTGCTCCTGGAGTTTTACTTCAACCCCAATTAAACACACCTGGACCAGCTAGTCAAGGTCTTACTACACATACTAGAATCTTCTGGCAGGTGTGTTGAGGCAAGTTGGAGCTAAACTGTGCAGGACAGTGGCCCTCCAGGACCAAGTTGACACCCCTAGTGTCAGGTGTAGTCAGCTCATTACATTTTGGAACAGAGCTCAAGAACAATCAGCTGAATCAGTTCATAAAGCAGTCAGAGTGGAAAGACTGATTTTTAAAGGGATGCATTCATAATTGGCTTTAGAGAAGAAAACCTCAGTCTAAGTTTAATCTAAGTGGCTGGGTTTAATAAGGCCCATCAAACACATTTAAATGATTACATTTAGGTCAGGTTTAAAAAAACTGCCAAATAATTATCCTAAAGTTCTTGTAAGATTTTAAACCATCACTAAATTACATCTCAAGCTCTCACTGAGTACTGGTCAATTTTATTCTTGTTCTCTTGTCCTCTTTTCTTAGTATTATGTATTTTGTATAAATACAAGTTCAAAACTGACAACACAATATACAATTTTCACCTATTACTTAAAATGTCTGCTCTATTGAAGAAAACCTTAATATTGCAACTGGCAACAAAACATTACACAAACAAATGCAAAAATGAGATCTTTTAATATTTTAATGTATAAATAAATAAACAGTAATTATGAATCCTGTCTATTAATTAATTGCCAGTTTGTTTGTTTTTAAACCCAACCTAAATGTAATCATTTACATGTGTTTAATGGACTTTATTAAACCCAGCCACTTAGATTAAACTTAGACTGAGGTGACGGTTTGAGATCTTACAAGAATTTTGTGATATTTGAAAGTGCTTTATTGATTCTCAATTTCTCCTGATTTCAGCTTCTAGAGGAGATCAAAAGTCCTGTACTATTTTATCCTGTCCTGCCCTAAATCTGTTCTATCCAATACTAAGACTACACTGTCCATATACCTTGCACTGTCAGTAGACCTTGAACACTGAATATTATTTTAAAATCTATCTTTTTCTTTATTTTTTTTCTCATTTATCATGTTGTGGAAAGCAGTTTTGATCTTATCATATTCCAAACCAGTCCTATTTTGCCCTGTCCTTACCCACACTATCCTACCCTACCTCAGCTTAACCCTAACTAAATCCTCACCATCTCCTAGCATATTTATATGGTGCTTTTACAATACAGATTGTGTCTAAGCAGCTTTATAGTATTAAACAGGAATATAGTGTGTCAACAATGCAAGAGGACAATAGAAAACACTAAAGTCAGTGCATCATTGATTCAGTGATGTCATTGTCCAGCTCTGTTCATTTCAAATAGTATCTGTGCAGTCAAGTCGACAATATTGCCAGAAATTAAGTGCCCCCAAGTAAGCAAGCCAGTGGTGACAGTGGCAAGGAACCAAAACTCCAATATAGATTCTACCAAGATTCTGTCTTATTCTATCCTAAAGTAAAATGCTATAAACTTACCCCATCCAAAACCTGCCTACCTTAAACCTAACCAATTCTGTCCAACCCTAAACTTAACCTAACCACTCCTAACATATTACTCCGTTCTACCCTAAAACAAACCTATTTTATCCTGTCCTTTAACCTACCCTATTCTGCCTTGTCCTACCTTAAACCTTACATAGTCCATCGTACTTTAAACCTAACCTAACCCCTCCAAATATATTACCCTGTTCTTCCCTAAAACAAACCTATCCTATCCTATCATAAACCTACCCTGTCCTGTAATATTCTACCTTAAACCTAAGCTACCCTGCACTATACCTAACCTAACCCCTCCTAGCATATTCTATCTTACTTTATACAACCCTAAAAAATCTGTCCTATCCTATCACAAACCTATCTTACCCTATCTACCTATCTACCCATTAGTAAATTAGTTTTGTCCTGTCCTGTCCTGCCCTACCTTGAACCTAACCTATACACTTTTAACATATCCTACCATAAAACAAATAGATCCTTTTCTAAATGGATTTTATTGTGCCTTTTAACATACCTTATTCTGCCCAGTCCTTTCCTGCCTTATCATACCTTAAACCTAGCCTATTCTATCCTACTCTAAACCTAACCTAACCCCTCCTAACATTTTATCTGTTCTACAGTAAAACAAGTCTATCCTACCTACCCGACCCTATCCTATCATAAACCTGCCCTGTCCTGTCCTGTCCTGTCCTTCCCTACCCTACTTTAAACCTAACCTATCCCACACGGAAATAACCTATATAAACATATATGTTTTAATATAGGTTTTGATATAGGTTTTTAATATATGTGACATATATAAAATTGGCCGTTTTCCTATATTATATGTACATATATGTGCATATATACTGCATATAGGTTTCATATATGCGCATATATCCTCATATAGGTTCTTTCCATGTGGGATCCACTCCTAACATACCCTATCCTACCTTTTCTAAACATATGTTATCCTTCCCTTCCTCCCTATTCTGCCTTGTCCTTTCCTGCCTTGTTCTACCTCATGTCCTGTCCTGTCCTACCTTAAACCTAACCTATCCACTCTTAACATACCCTATCCTACCATAAAACAAATATATCATTTACTAAACTTTATCCTGCTCCTTAACCTACCATATTCTGCCCTGTCCTTAACTGGTTTATCCTACCTTAAACCTTACATATTCTATCCTACTCTAAACCTAATCTAACCCCTCTTAACATATTACACTGTTCTACTCTAAAACAATTCTATCCTAACCTGCCCTATCCTAACATAAACCTACCCTGTCCTGTAATATTCTAGCTTAAACCTAAGCTATTCTGCACTACACCTAACCTAACCCCTCCTAGCATATTCTATCTTTATACAACCCTATAACAAATCTGTCCTATCCCATCCTAAACCTTTCTTATTCTACCTAATAGTAATTCTGTCTTGTCCTTTCCTGTCCTACTCTAAACCTAACCTATCCACTCCTAACATACCCTGTCCTTCCATAAAATAAATCTATCCTTTTCTAAATGTATTTTATCCTTCCCTTCCTCCCTATTCTGCCTTATCCTTTTCTGCCTTGTCCTACCTTAAACCTTTCATATTCTATCCTACTCTAAACCTAATCTAACCCCTCATAACATATTACCCTGTTCTACCCTAAAACAAACCTATCCTATCCTAACCTAACCTGTCCTATCATAAACCTACCCTCTTCTGTCCTGTAATATTTTACCTTAAACCTAAGCTATCCTGCACTACACCTAACCTAACCCATCCTAGCATATTCTGTTACTTTATACAACCCTCAAACAAATTTGTCCTATCCTATCCTAAACCTAAATTTTACTCTACCCAATAGTAAATCTGTTTTGTCCTGTCCTGTTCTGCCCTACCTTAAACCTAACCTATACACACTTAACATACCCTATCCTACCATGAAACAAATCTATTCTTTTCTAAATGTATTTTATCCTTCCCTTTAACCAACCCTATTCTGCTCTCTCCTTTCCTGCTTTATCCTACCTTAAACCTAACCGATTTTGTCCTACCCTACACCTATCCTTACCCCTCCTAGCATATTCTGTCTTACTTTATACAACCCTAAAACAATTATGTCCTATCCTGTCCTAAACATATCTTACTTTACCCAATAGTAAATTTGGCTTGTCCTGTCCTACCCTAAACCTAACCTATACACTTCTAACATGCCATGTCATACCATATAACAAATCTGTGATTTTCTAAACATATTTTATTCTGCCCTTTAACCTACCTTGTTCTGTTCTGTCCTATTATATCTTATCCTAAACCTGACCTGTTCTATCATAACATCATATCATCTTTTTCACTCGTACCCTATTCTACCTTGTCCTATCCTTAAACTCTTCTGTCATGTCCTGTCATGTTTTAAACCCAAAACATTCCTTTGAAGGCTAGTTTCTCTATCCATTTTTTTTTTTCTCATATGTCACATTTGTAGAAAGCAAATCTGATCTTTGCACAGTGCTCACACTTACGTGTCCCTTTCTGTCTCATAGGAGGTGAACTGGTCCATCTTCCCCCTTACTTACGCATGGACTTCCTTTTGAACCGGGGAGCAGCCCCTTCAGGTCGAGAGGCCACAGGACAGACTTGTATGGACCCACAGAAGAGCCGAATGGCGAAGCGGCCAGCGTTGCTGGCCCCCACCCCCTCCGAGACCCCCTCGTCAGCCCTCTCTTCCTCCGGTCCCCCCAGCAGAGAGGCAGTACAACAGTGGCAGCCAGGATCTGCCTCTACACTGCCACAGCGCGAGCCGGGCGATCTGGCCCAGGCCGCCAAACTCAGCAGCTCCCAGGAATCGCTGCTAGACTCCAGAGGACACCTGAAACAAAGCAACAACCCCTACGCAAAGTCCTACACACTTGTATAACACAGGACTACAGCTATGGACCACGTTGCACTGTCACGCACACACAAACACGTGAGGACCTGCTGCAAAGACGAGCGCTTTTCTGATTCCGTGATGAGTCCTGTACATACATTCTGAATTCCTAAAAAAGTGGATAGTTTTCTTTGCATCTGTCTATCTTTCTTTCTTTCTTTCTTTCTTTCTTTCTATCTGTCTCACTCTCTCTGCTGTTTTTTTACACTTTCTTTCTCTCGCTCACCACCTTCTCTTGCCCTCTTTTCTGACTGAGTTGGATTTTTTACGTAATCATTCATTTATTTTAAATACCACCGTTATGAAGATTGCCAAAATTATTTATTTAAATTGACAGAGGAACTACTTTTGAATTTATATCAACGATAATTCTATAGTCATTATTATTATTATATAAAAATAGAGAAAAATTATCAAAAAATGGTTTAAAAAAGGCGGGGTGTGGTTAGCTCTGCGGGAAGATGTTTCTTTCTCTATCCATGACTCTATTGTTTTGATGAGACTATGAGGTGCGATCGGCATTTCCCAAGCCGGCGTGTCTGTCGATCGCAGAAGACGTGGAGGAAGGACAACGAGTCCAACGTGGAAGACGCGCATCCACATTTTCCAGTCGTCTCAGAATGTTGTGCTTTCTAAGGACTGCATGGGGACCTGAAAATAAAAAACGAATTCCAAGAGATTTTTGTCACACTAAGGGATTATATAATGTTATAATATATGTTATGACATTATATGTTATAATATATGTTATAATATACATCTAAATATAAATATATATATATATATATATATATATGAATATAAATATATACATACACATGAAGAGATCACTTTTATTTGTGGATAATACAGGGAAAAAAGATTTGGTAAATAAAGTCCTTAGTCATGTTTGCACACATCTGGTTTGATTAGAAAATTAAAACTGTTGGGTTCTCTTGTCTTTTTTTCCACCTATGGAGCTGTTTTGTGAACGCGCAACGGTAGTTTCATCTGATGAGCTGCGGAGCATGTGTGACGCGAAGAGAGAACCGTGGAAGAAGCATAAATGTCAATCTGCCGTTTTCTCCAGCAGCTCCTTGAATGAATGGTATCTGATTCACCTGTTTGTAGATGGTGTGGCCTGTTTTGTGTAAGACACGCAACAAAGAGAAGATATTTTAATTGAGCAATATGACACTGGATTTACTAATAATTTCGTAATTCTTGGACATCTTGAAGTACTAACAGATATGAATGTATTCAGTAATGCATAATGAAAAATAAACCCGAAGATGATTGACAATAAAGACAAACTATTGACGCGGTCTATAAACTATAATTGACAAACGTGTCTGATGGTGACAGCAGACAGACAGAATGATGAAAACACATTTACAGTGCACAGTAGTGTTCTGATATCTAATACTCCACTTGATCATTTGTTTTTGCCATGTCTTCAGTCGTCAAGCCTGCGTTCCGAATGTCAGCCTAGACGTCAGTTAGATGCTTGCCTTAAACATAGAAAGACCAAAATGGTAAATCATGATGCTTATCTAAAATGACTGTAATAAGAATCATATAGTAAAACATCCTGGTGCATTACAGTATCAGAATTAGTTATGAAAATAATGTCATAATGCAAAAAATCTAGAGGGTCCAGCTCACGGGAAGACAAGGGGATGTTTTGTGACCAAGCTTACATACTCAGATGCCCATCCACGATCCATAACCAACAGGTGGCACTGCAATGTCTTTTGAAATGCTTACGATTTGAGCTCTGACTACTGCCTGTAGGAGGAGCTCTTCTGTTTGTGTGGATTTCTCCTCAATCAGCTGGAAACCAGCACATGCAGTCATTAATGCACTCACACTATAGCAAATCAAAATGTAGTTTTCTGGGATGCTGTTTTATTAAAAACACTTCTTTTTTTAGCACTTTCTGACAAACAAACAGTCAAATGCCTCAAGAAAAAGAAAACGTGAATAAGTTAAACCTGCAGCTACAGTAAAACTTTTTCTTCAGATCTGTTTAGTAAAACATTGCAATTGCAGTCTTCATGTTCATCTGGACACCTCCAGCTCAACTCCAAGAACTACACTGAATTCCATTAAAATAAATGAATGTTTTCGTTTTTCTTAACTCTTTCAGTTACAGGTGTCTGACAATGGTGTTCTAGTGGTGGTCCCGCTCCAGTAGAGTGAAATTATCGTTAAAAACATACAAAAGTTTGATGCATGGAGGACAGAAAACACAACACTAACATATAATAAAAAATGCTAAAATTTAAGAAATATATGTTTATATATGAATTAATATTGTGTATCTGTTAAACATATTCAGAAATATTCATTTATATTTTGTACAACCTCCCATTATGTCAGAAAATGTGTCATCGCAATAGTCAAAACCATGAGATACAAAAACAATGTGTACTAAAAGCTTGGTTGTGTTAATAGTGTGATTTGATAAATCTATCATTCAAACTGTAATAAGAATACATTGAGATTACAGGCTTCCAGTGTTGACAAAATAACTCTTTGTATTTTGGATATTACACAGGTATGCCTATTAAATGCAGTTATTTTGAATCCCTGGAGTTGCTAAAGGATAAAAAAAAATCCCAGTCAACCATGATATGGCAACTCCACCACACAAATGGTCTTGACCAGAGATTGTGTGGCCTCATTGAACTCATAGCAAATAAAACATGGAAAGAGGACATTCAGGACAAAGGCTGACATTGTTATTACAATTCAGGACAGAGTTATGAAACCTTATCAAAGACATATACATACAATATACTATGATTCAAAATTTGGGGAATTACTATGATTTTTTTTTTGTTTGTTTGTTTGTTTTTGAAAGACATTTTTACTTTTATTCACCAAGGATGCAATGATTTGATGAAAAACTACAGTATAGGACAACAATATAAGATGTATAACGTTACAAATGATTATTTCTATTCAAATAAATGTTGTTCTTCAGACATCATGCTCCTTAAAGAATCCTCCATCTGCAGTAATGACACTGGCAGACCTCATGCATTCTAGAGTCTTTCCTTCACACAATAGAGATGTAGCTGAGCGCCAGATGCGTCTGTTTCTCAAATGAAAGGTTTTGATGCATTTGTTCTCTTGTTGTTGTGCACCTGGGCCATCCACTCTTTCTCTCTCTGCGCTGGTTAGATCCGTTTTTTTTTTTGTTTTGTTTTGTTTTTTTGGTTTCTTTCTTTCTTTCTTTCTTTCAAGACAATAGTGCTCTGAGACAAGAGTCAATAGACTAGTCTCTCTCGAAAAAAGCAATACACAGAAGGGTTTGTAAGTTTCTTTTTGGGCATTTTTAATACCAAAATTATCTCTTGAAAAAAGTGTACTTCAGTAATTAAAAAAAAAAAAAAAATCACATCCAAATATGCATAATTTATGCAATAAGTGCAAATAATATGCAATAAGTGTCAATTGAGTAGGCTGTTCAAATACACAATATTTTTGAAACATTAAGTAAACTATGACCTACTAGAGGGACAGGTGGTGTCGGTCCTGAAGTGCCGATGTCCTGCAGAGTTTAGTTCCAACCCTGAACCCTAAACCTCACCTGTCTGTACATAGGGCATTTTGCTATTCCACCATGCAGCACATGATGGGATAGCAAAATGCAAATGACATAGATTTAAAAAAACAAAGAAACTGAAAATAAAAAATGGCAGACAGTTGTGAGTCTGGTGTGCTGTACTAAAAGTGTACTTTGTTGTACATTTCTGAGTTTGTGACTTACCATTGTATTTTTGAGGATTTTCTCGTGGTATCACTGACTTAAAAGTTTCACAAATATAGAACAGTTTGTTATTTTTTTTAAATGTAATCTTATGTGTGTGGTCATGATTATCTTGAGGACAAATATTTGTGACAACACACCTTGTGTTTGTATAGCCAAACACAACTTTGATGCAGTTGACTAGTCATAGGGCTGGGCGATATGGCCAAAAAATTACCTTGATAATTTCTTTTTTCATATCAGTCGATATCGATAATTATCATGGTAAATGTCAAATTTTTAAAGTTTAAAGCCAGATTTTTGCTACAATGTGAAAGTTGTAAAAACCAGATGGTTAAAAGTGGCTTTAAAATATTCTTTATGGTCAGAACATGACAAACACTTCATTTTCTTTTGAATTCTTCACTCTTTTTCCAGTCATTTTTCCTTAACAAAATAAATATCTTTATTAAAAAATAATAATTTCTTCTGCATTTCTTAATGAGTAATATTGTTTCAAATCAAGAAACAGGTTTGTGTTACCTGATAAAATGAATAATAAGAATAATAATAATACATTTTTTGTGGTGAAATTTAATTATTCGGACTGTTTGAGTTTTTTTTTTTTTTTTTTTTTTTAATTAACCATTGCTCTTTTATAGTATCATCCATAGATTATGATAATAACCACAAATATAGCACCTCAGTAGCATGGTAAAAATGTAATATGCAGGTTTACTCATTGCAGGAGCAGTGTGCACAGTTGCCAGGTTTTCACAACAAAACCCACCTAATTGCTACTCAAAACTAACCCAATCACGTTTCAGGGGAGTTCCCCGATCCGCGGGTAAAATACACATTTTTTGGCGGGGTTCTCCTGGAAAAAATTGCATTCCAGGGGCTAAATATCACAT
The DNA here is from genome assembly GCA_012976165.1 of Labeo catla. Taxonomy (NCBI): domain Eukaryota; kingdom Metazoa; phylum Chordata; class Actinopteri; order Cypriniformes; family Cyprinidae; genus Labeo; species Labeo catla. The sequence continues at coordinate 33,519 of VONZ01001525.1, forward strand.
TATATCACTGCGGCAACAGTGTTAAAGCAACCTAGTTTTGCGGGAAATCCGCAGACTTGGCAACACTGGCAGTGTGTTCAGTCTCAGTGTACAATTTCAGTCAGCAGACAGGCTAATTTAGAGTCCGATATCCCGAATGTGCTTGTTCACTGAGGGATGAGTAATTTTATCTAGATAAAGAAGCTCTCTCATCTAGTTATTTTAATTATAAATAAATAAATAGGTTATTCAATGTCAGATTAAAGAAAAAAAGCAGAAATGTTATTCATGGTACCCTTTGGGTGACATCCTGCCAGTTGAGTTTGTTTACTGGTTATCATCGGCTTGTAAAAGAGGGAGTGAGACAATATTTTATTTGATGTCATATCTGGATGGAACATACAGTAGTACAGTAGTGTTTTTGGGCCCAGCGGTGGTAAGACAGGTGTTTTGAACAATTGAGAGCCTTGAGCTACATCCAGAAGAGCTATAAGACATGCTACCCAGGAAAGAACATACAAGCATATGGCCAGCGTAAATTTCTGTTCAATATCAGCGCCACTGTCAGCTCCACTGATGGCATTATTTCCCTGTGCTGGGCTTTTAAATATTTCTGAGGGTGTTTCTTCATGCTTCTCTCCTCAGTCACAGAGATGTGTGTGTGTACAGATGAGAGGATCTGGGCTCAAACACACTAGAGGATTCAGTGTAAATAATATATTACTCAGTGCAATGTATGACCTTCAGCAGATCTGAAGGGTAGGTGCTCTATTCTCTCTAAAATTGCTTTCAACATAGAATTTGCTGAGGAAAGATGGTTGACTGCTTGCACTGTCAGCCATTTTGACTTTGATATCAGTATAATATATGCAAATTAAAGACCGAGATGTTTTAAACAGGACCTTTTTCATGGAATAGTATGTTAGTGTGTTATATGGATAGAAAACCTGAATTAATTTATCTTTAAAAAAGCAGTTCACCAGATGTTGATGTTTTTTACCAAAATAAGAGGGATCATACAAAATGAATGTTATTGTTTATTTAGTACTGAACTGAATAAGATATTTCACATGAAAGATGTTTACATATAGTCCACAATAGGAAAAAAAAAGGTGGTGGGGGGTTGGGGTGAAAACCTTTTGAATTTGAAGATTAGGGTAAATATAACTTATTTTGTCTTCTGGGAAACATGTAACTATCTTCTGTAGCCTCTGAAGGGCAGAACTAAATGAAAAAATATATTATTTAGGCAAAATAAAATAAAAAAAAATGTACACATCTCCATTCGGTGCAAAAGTTTTCACCCCCCAGCTCTTAATGCTGTGCTTTGGAATTGAACATAAGGGCGCAATTTCATTGGGTGAACTATCCCTTTAAGAGCATTGTAAGTTTTATAAGGTAACGCTGAAATGTTCTTTGTGTTCTTTCATGTGTCTTTAATTTCAAACAGCACAGATGTTGATTGTTTATAATATTATTTCATTAATTCAAAAATAGGATCCTGCTTTAAAACAGAGTTTTAATTAAAAGACAATGCAGCATTTAGTTCTAGAGACTCAAGGATGTTTATTAATAGTTTCTTGTTTCAATCAGACTGAGTTGAGATGTTGAGGTGAGAGAGAAATCACTGAGTGCTTGATTTGGCTAATGTTTGTGCCATGATCCTTTGCAAAGGAAGAAAATGAACAGAAACGTTATGATATGCCACAGCAAACTAGACAATCAAACACTCACTCTCATGTCATTTCATCCAGCAATGAATTCAACATCATGAATCAATAAAGAGAACCGAGCACACAGTGAGGATTTGGGAAGATAAGCTGGGAATTATTCAACAATATAGGTTTCAAAAGACAAGCGATTTTTAGAACTCCGCTGGGATGAGAATGTATGCAAAAGCATTTTATTATCTGAGGACTAATGGCGTGAAACAAAAATAAAGTTCTGCTCTATATTTACATACATGTAATGCTCACGGTTTCTGACTAAAATCAATTTCATAAGCAGCTCACAACGAAAACATATTGTGCTTTCACAAATAAAGGACAGGCCGGCAATCCGGCTCTTTGAGGTAAAAAAGAAAATCATGCACCAATAGTATAACAGATATTCTTGGCTAGAATGGAGAATAAAGCTAGAACCAAAATCAATATAAACTACGGAATTCACAGTTGCAGCAGTAAAATAACAGGTCAGATCAGTGATTGACAGATTACGACCTTGATTTCCCCTGCCCCTCCCTTGAGTCCATACAGAATGGATTCTATTACATGCAACATCAAACCATGCTGTCCTGATGGGGCCATGCGGACAGAGTCCGCTGGCAACTATGACTTTTCATCATTCTTCTTCTTCTGGAACTTCCTGAACTGCGATTGAATGGCGACAGCTGCCTTCTCAGTTTCAGGGGCGTCCATGTCAATGTCAAAGTCCTCAGGGACGTCTTTCTTAGATGCATCTGTGCATAGAAAATTAAGTTATTGCATGAGATCACATTTTAGAGGACTTTAACATGGCAGTTTCTAATTGTATTCAACAATATGATGCAGATGACAACATTAGTTATCAAACAACTTCTTAGAATTCAACTTTTTATGTAAATGATATTAAACTGATTCATTGTGCATATATTGTATTAGAGACAATTACATGACTAGACAGCAAAATTCCACAAATCATTTTATGTTATAAATATGGATATTTTTCTTAGAAAAACACATCGATTGGAGGCCTTTATTCACCGCCATGTGAAGCACTTTTTATTATAGATTTATTGGACTGATAAAGAAAAAACACCCACCCATTGCATTATAAAGCTTAAAGGAGCCAGAACAATTTTTAATATAACTCCATATGTATTTGTCTGAAAGAAGGACGTCGTATACACCTAGGATGGTTTGAGGGTGAGTACATTTTTTAGGGTGGAACATACGTCTTTTTCCCAGACATCTCCTGGCCAGGATTTCTACATTGCCAGGTCTTGGCTTTCTTATGCTATTGTTTTCATAGCTGAAAAAAAGGTTTGACCAAGAAAGTGCAGACATTGCACATAATCAACTAATGGCCCTTGGTCAAAGCAATGTAAATGTACATAATGTAAAAGGACTGTAGAGAGCATAGGTGTGTTTGGCAGGGGAGCATTAGGCTATATTACCTAGCCAAATCTTAGCCACACACTAAATTAACCATGCAACGTGATGAGGTCATGTGACAACCATATAGATTTTTTTTTTAATCATATAACATGTTGTATTTCATGTTGTAAAAATACTAGTTATTTTGCATTTTTAACCCATGCATCTATCCATTCTCTAAACTCCAAAAAATGTAAATATCTTTGTGGTCTTAAATATCTTAATATTAGCATTAATGCATCAAAAAGAAAAGTTAAAATATTTATTCCATTCTTCACAAACTCTACAGATACAGTTTTAAATCATGTCTAAAAGGCTGTTACAAAGATCACAATGTTACCTAAGCACACATTCATACACTCTATAGCGCTTTTGGGCTTTTGGAAATAAAGTATGTCTGGTCTAAAACGTCTTGCGTGCTAAATGCACATGGTGTACAGAAGCAATCAGAACAGAATTCACCGGAGACAGACTGTCATGCGTTTCCAGTCCAGTTCATGTTTCCAGCTGCGCTCATAATTCACACCAAAGTTCCTACTACTGCTAAAAGCACAATAATGAATACTCAAGCAGATGCAATTGCATTAGCCTATTTCATATAAATTTTCATTTTACATTCACTGATAAGATGATGTTTCTTTGTCATGACCAAGGGACAAAGGTTTCCTCATCATAACTATCATCAGACCAAAGATATAAAAGGTAATATTGTTATCGTCACTTGAGTTACAAACTGGTGTAACATTACTTTATTAAAATAAGGTAAGCACCTAATACTGGTTTGGAGAGAAAATTACAGGATGTAACCCAGATTCATTGGAAAAATATGCCTGTGGCATTACCTCTTGCATGTTTCATGACACTTTCAAAGTGACATCTAGTGAGTGTCGCTAAAAGCATGTTCAGTTTGATCTGGAACAGATTAACATCAATCTAGCACAGATTTATTAAGTTACACATATTATGTTGTTATTATGTTACATGTTACAAATAAAGGTGCTTCACAATGCCATAGAAGAACATTTTTTGTCTAAATGGTTCCATAAAGAACCTTTAACATCTGAAGAACCTTTCTGTATAACAAAAGGTTCTTTGTGGCGAAAGAAGGTTCTTCAGATTATAAAAAGGTAAGAAAGAGATTGTTGTTTAAAGAACCTTTGACTGAATGGTTCTTTTTGGAACCAAAAATGGTTCTTCTATGGCATCGCACCTTTATTTTTGTGTATGGTTGGATCTTTGTGGGTGTGCTCTGCATTAAGTGCAGAGCTGTACTAGGTGAGCTAATGAGCAAGTTTCCAAAGTCAAAAAAGACATTAATTCACAAATCATGCACTATAGTAAACATGTTTCAATGTCATAAAATACTGTTTTGCAAGGAAGAGTGAAAATTAATCTTAACTGATCTCAATCTAATATGCATTAAGAATCTGTCAATATAATAATTTGTAAGGAATAAATGTTGTATTACTTCCACTGGTGTTCCAGCTGGAATCTCCAAGTAATTGTATGTATATTGTATGGTACACGACCTAGTACGTTTTTTGTTTTTTTTGCATAAATGTAGGTGGATTAAAAAAATATATCTAACACAATTATTTTGCACTCAACCTACATGATTTCCTTCTTCTGAGATCTTTCATAAACTTGTGATTCTCAGAGAGCGATGCTGTTTTGAGCCTTTCTAGAGCATGGTGGAAAAAGAGAAGCAAAATAATCTCCTCAAATTCTATATAGATTGTTGTGTTGCCTGCATCCACCTAATTCATTCAACCTCTTAAGGTAAAATTGGAAATTTATTAATAATTAACCAATATTTGCAGCCAAAACTACCACCTACTGAATGATTGCCTAATTTAAGGTGTAAATGGTAAATTTCTTTATTACATCCTTTATTTATTACTGTAAGATTTCAATAATCTGTAAATTTGAACTTAAAATAAATCAGTTAGGGTTTTAAATGTATGCTGTTTCTGCCTTGATTCAAGATTGAAAACTGTGAACCTTATATAAGGTAAATGCAAACTAAAACGGCACATATTTGTTGTACAGCATGATTTTAAAAGAGTTTCAAGCTCTATTCATTAAAGTACACGATGTGAAGGTTATGTGTTGTTCTGGTAAGGAGTCACAGCTCAATAGCGAATACCTCTGAGATGAAACAACACATTAGACTGTTGGAAAATTCAATAGCAATTTAAGCAAGGGAGGAGGAAAACCTTGACATAGACATTAAGCACAGTGAGAAAGCAAAGATCCTTTAAATATACCTCTAGAGAGTGCAAGCCTCATGTTTCAGTCAATACATGAGAGGTTTTCTCACCATTTTCCTATCTTTCTTTATACACATCAATGAGATCAACTGAGTTAGAAATCTTTTTCTATATACAGTAATTACTATTATTTAGATTATTTTTGTGCATTACATACTGACAAGAAATAACAGACATCAAGTAAATAAATGAACTGCAAACATAAAAACATATTAAAAACATGGTGTACCTTTAAAAAAGCCCACAATATCCAACCAACTCAAATCTTTACTGTGCATATGGATTTGTGAAGACATAACATGTAACCCCCACTTTAATGATTTCAGATAGACTCATTAATTTTGTATATTTTCTATTCCTTTTGGCATTAACATGCATTCTCTCTTAATACATGAATTTTCCTTTTAGACCAACATTGCACACTGTCATTGGCTGGATACATCTGTATAGCTTCCCTGCATGGCTTTCTTCACAAAGGCAGGCAGGATGAATAGATGCATTTGCATGCATATGAATCTGTAGTTTTGTGTATGAACGTTCTTGCTCTTGCACATGAGTGGGTGGAAGCACATCAATAGCTTCAATAGTATTTTCTTCCCATCCTCCTAGAAACATTATGAGCTCCTGTACTGCAGGATATTCAATGCAAGGAAAGCAACTTTCCAGCGGTGTTTTTCATATTTGTTGCTGAGAAATTAACTAAGAAAAGCTGTAGCATCATTTGTCTTGATTTAATAATTTGCATCTAATGCAATTTTGTGTGGCTTAAAGGAATAACTCATCCAAAAAAAAAATTTAATTTGTTGAAAATGTATACATTTTCAAACCATTTAAGATGTAGTTTGGTTTCTTCACTGGAACAGATTTAAAAGAAACTAAGCATAACATCAAATGCTCACCAATGGATTCTCTGTAGTGAATGGGTGCCGTCAGAATGAGAGTCCAAACAGCTGTTAAAAACAAGTATTCCACACCACTCCAGTCCATCAGTTAAAGGAGAAGTCCACTTCCAGAGCAACAATTTACAAATAATTTACTCACCCCCTTGTCATCCAAGATGTTCATGTCTTTCTTTCTTCAGTTGTAAAGAAAATATGTTTTTTGAGGAAAACATTTCTGCATTTTTCTCCATATAATGGACTGATATGGTGCCCCAATTTTGAACTTCCAAAATGCAGTTTAAATGCGGCTTCAAACGATTCCAAATGTGGTTGTAAACGATCCCAGCCAAGAAAGAAGGGTCTTATCTAGCGTAGCGATCGGTTATTTTAATAAAAATAACACAATTTATATACTTTTTAATGCCAAACGCTCGTCTTATCTTACTCTGCCTGGACTATTATTGTTCTGGTTCATGACAGTTAGGGTATGTCGAAAAACTCCCATCTCATGTTCTCCCTCAACTTCGAAATTGTCCTATATCGCTGTTTTACCTTTTTTGTTAAGGGTGTTTGGTCTTCCTTCATGTTCACTTTGCAAAGACTGGGTTGGAACTTCTGCAGCAATGTAGGATGATTTTGAAATGATTTTTGAAGTTTAGGGAGAAAATACGATTGGAGTTTTTCGACATACCCTAACTGTCTTGAACCAGAATACACAGAGTTCAGGGAGAGAAAGGCAAGACGCGCATTTGAGATTAAAAAGTATTTAAATTGTATTTGAAAATAACAGATCGTTTTGCTAGATAAGACCTTTCTTTCTCGGCTGGGATCGTTTGAAGCCGCATTTAAACTGCATTTTGGAAGTCCATTATATGGAGAAAAATGCTGAAATGTTTTCCTCAAAAAACATAATTTCTTTACGACTGACGAAAGAAAGACATGAACATCTTGGATGACAAGGGGGTGAGTACATTATATGTGAATCTTTGTTTTGGAAATGGACTTCTCCTTTAACATAATCTGAAGCTAAAAGCTGCATGTTTATGATAAACAAATTCATCAAGCATTTTTAACTTCTAACTGTAGCTTTTGGCTAAAAAATGAGTCTTCTATGCTTAAAATTGTTTTCACAAGTGAAAAAGTGATCTCGTCTGAATCAGGAAGGATCAAGCACTATTTTCAAGCAAAAAACAGTCAGTACTAAACCAATAGGTTGATGGATTTGAGGCAAGAGGACAACAGGGGATGGACTTTTTTATTAGACCAAGCATTGTTATGGATTATGCACTGGTATTTTGGATTAAAGATATTTTTATAAATTAAAATGTCTTGAATGATGAATTTGTTTATTACAAACACACAGCTTTTCACTTTACAAGATGTTAACTGATTGACTGGAGTGGTGTGGATTACTTGTGGATTATTGTGATGTTTTTATCAGCTGTTTGGACTCACATTCTGACGGCACCCATTCACTGCAGTAGATTCAATGGTAAGCAAGTGACGTTATGCTACATTTCTCCAAATATGTTATGATTAAGAAGCTAACTAAGTTACATCTTGAATGGCCTGAGGATAGGTATTCATCTTGGGGTAAACTATTCCTTCATGTATCCAAATACGTATATCGATTTGTATCGATTTAGCAGTAGCTTTTGAATTTTGTATGTAAAAGAGTTGGTGGTAGCATTACACATTGCACTATATTTATGTTCCCTTTGTCTGAAGCATCTTTGCAGTAAGACGATGCAATTCCGTTAAGATTCAAGCTTCAGTGAAATCAGCATCCTTTGAGATGCAGTTCTTGTCCAATAAGCTCTGTACCCAGCGCTCCCCAGGGCTTCAGCAACCTCAAGAGCATTACTTCATCAGGAAGAAAACCAACAGAAAAAAAAAACTCAAGTCTTTTAAGTCTGATTTAAGATGTATGGGCCAATTTGTTGGTTCAGATCCATTTAGTTGCCCTTTTCATAGGAGCATGCAGCTAAAACACTGGGGACCGTGTTCATTACTTCAACCCTTTTCATTTTTTTTTACCTCCTTCTTCAGCCTTTTTTTCATACATAGGCACACATTTTTAAAATGCTTACCAGACTCTTTCTTCCTTCAGTGAGCACAGCACAGAACATTTTTGTTTGGTGGGACACTTCAGGGAATACTTTAGAATGCTTATGCCGGAAGATTTCAGATGGGATACTGGGGTTTTCTATACACTTAAGGGTGTTTGGGGTAAACTCAACACCATGATGAATCTTTTCTCTTCCACAAAAAAGAATTCCTTGGACATGCTTTTCGTATTCACTGTAAAATGATTAAGGATCTGTGAAGTGTTCGATTTCTGGTGCAGAATATTTTCTCAGTACCTTGAGCCCCAGAGGTTTTGCTGTTGCCACCGGCTGCTCCGGATCCTTGCCTCTGTTGAATAAAATAAGAAAAGTAACTAAATTAAAACATTTTTCACTTTCAAAAATCATTTTACCATCCAGTTGAAATAAATGGGGAGAAGAATGTTAACTACAAAAGCACAGGACTAGGTGAAACTTACAAGTCTCCAGGCATATTTCACTTGTAAAGAAAAAAAAAAAAGTTGTTTAAATGTTTACATGTTGTTTAAACTGAAATGTGTCTTGGCAGTGTTTGTACACAACCGCCCTATAATGATAAAAATCCACCCAGTGTTTTTTTTTTTTAAATCCCCATAAATCATAACCCCTTTCTCAGATCAAGCCATTCACAGATTCTTGGCAGAGTGAGGTAGTTCTGCACAGGCCCCTCCCATGACTGTTGACTGACACTGGCGTTTTAGCACAGACCCGCCCTGAGTGAGCTGTAAACAGTCCGCTATTATTTCGATGCCGGAGCAGGAGTAGACAAGAATGTCTCTTAGCGATTGAGGCGTTTTGTTGTTGGATGTAATAATGAACCTAGCAATCATCATTTACTCCCGGCATCTGAGCCGCTGAAGATGCAGAGGATTTTGTTTTTGAAGGGATCTACCTAAATGCGTCTATGTTAGCACAAATCATTCGTGATCCAGTTTCACCTACAGAAGTAGTGAGTATAAATTTTGTTTTATAAATCTTTGCAAATTGACTTTCCTAATTCCTTTAGAGGAAAGTGTGTTCATGTCCTCCTCAAAAAGTTGGGAAGGGCTTCTTAAAAGAGTTCTTTTAATATGTAACCCAGTAAAGTTATATAACAATGAGATAAAGAGTATTAGAGGCCTGTGGCTTAGAAATAAGTGAAAATGCTGTGTTTATCACAGTTATGACTGCAAATGGAGTGCTAAGAATAGAACCAGAACCAAAAATATAATTAAAAACAGCATGGGTTACCGGCATAGATTCCAACCCAAACAAACATAACACAAACAAATATTTTTTTCCAGAATTGTTTAAATGTAAATTAAGCATGCTCAGGTTTGACAACATCAGTGCGGTAACACATCACTTTTTGGCAGTAGAAAAAAAGTGACGGTTTGCTTTATGATCTTTGATTTTCCACCAAAACCAAACCAAACTGTGTGTTTGGCCCTGAAGTCATATTCAGAAATATCAGGAAAATGGCGTGCAGTTAAACAGCTGAGCGAGTGAGAAGGCATCGCCAAACATGTTTTCCCTAGGCACATCCTCTCCTGCATTATTAACTGCACTTTCGCTGAATTTCAAACAGTGTTTGTAGTGCTTTGATGTGAGAAGCTCAGGCAACCTGCATGTCCTTTCATGCAATGCAGAATGTTCAGCCAACATAAGCACAGAAACAACCCTCCTGTTTAATGTTTCCTTCAACTCTTTTATTTATTTATTTATTTATTTTTTAATTAAAGCTTTCATGCATTTAAATTATGTGATATACTGTATACAGGGTCCAAAATTAACTTCTTGTTATACCAGGCTGAGTGTATGAAGATAATTTACCAGTCATGAATATTTATGGGGGTTGGGTGCTTTTGGTGGTCCTTCTATCAGACAGTGTCCATCGCATGAAAATGTTATATGGGCCACTCTACAGAATTGGTGCAAACTGCTGTCCCACAACTAAAAAACCCATTTAAAAAGCATTTAAGTATTTAAATCTTAGATGTTTTATTAAGTTCCTTCAATTATCTACTGAAACCCACAATAATATTTAAAATATCAGCAAGCTTATTATATATAAAATCATAATTTATTGGGTGCTTTCATTTGGGAGGTGACTGTCCTGAACCCTAACCCCTAAATTTCAACATATGAAAATAATATTGTAATATTTTTCATACATTTTTCCATTGTTGGTTTTAAAAGTATCTTTTTTAATTCTTTTAAAAAGTGAAGTTCGAAAAATATATATTTATTTTATATTTTCTTTGTAAATTCTGAAACTTTATGTAAAAAAAAAAAAAAAAAAAGTGGGATGTTTTGTCAAAAATAAAGTATTTTGAATTATCAGCTAAGAGTTTTTGGTTCAATGTATATTTAAACTAATGAATCCTTAACTTTTATATATAAATTCATATATAAATCAGTATATATATATATAAAACTTATATATAAATCAGTATATATCTCAATAAGTCAATATAATCTTTCTAATTAAATTATTATTACGGTGTTTTGGTGGTGACAAATTTTGTGAGAGGACAAATATTCCAAAACTTTCTGAAAATACAATGTGAGAATTAACTGCACAACTACTAGAAATGTGTACCTTGGATATCATAATTTGCATACAGACACATTTTTTGGAAAAAGATGTTCCCCTTCAGTCGTTTCACTACGACGTTACATATGGGAACTCGCTTGAGTGACCATTCACCTCTGAGCTTTATAGAAAAGGCCAATGAAAATTGGCGAGTGGAATTTGCATGCAACGCCACTCCCCCGTACATATGGGTATATAAGGTGGCGGCGTGCATCCACTCATTCAAATTTTTGCTTCGGAGCCTCGCCTCACCAGCTTCATTCATAAAAAGAAAATTACTACTACGAGAGAACACTGCTCTACGCTGTTGCTGTTATCGATGCTGCCGGTCGGAAAGAAGTTATGCTGAACCGCTGCCGCTGTCATCACCAGCTGATCCTGTGAGCCGGCTAGACCAGCATTCTTGCTTTCCAGCGAGTTGATACTGAGTGCATGGTTTTGCCACGGTCCTCCCTGGGCAAACCGGGATTCTAAAAGAGCAAATTTCTCTCACACGGCTGTCGAGAGTATTCCCTCGGGACGTCTTTCCGGCCGTGTGTCTCTGGGTAGTGGTGACTTTCTCACTTCTCTGTTACGAACACGATCGTTGGCTCGTGTGTTGCCGCAAGCACACGCTGAGCCGGCTTTTGTGGATGGTTTGCACGTTCATTACGAGCGCATGAACCGTGACTGCGAGAGATCCAGCCGCTTGTTCGCGAGACGGCAGCCTTCGTCCTCTTCTCAGCGGTGCGGCGAGCCGTACGGCTTCGCGGCCGTTTGACGAGAGGCCTTGGGCGATCTCGCGAAGTTTTCAGGACTCTCCGCCGGGCAACCCCCCGTGGACTTCCTGATCGTCATGCAGTCTCGTAGAGCTGTCAAAGACGCTCCCTCGTTGGCAGGCGTCCCTTTGATGCTCCAGAGGAGGACAGAATGTTTATCAAAACATCAGAGGGGGGGCGATCGGCTGTTGAGACGGACGTTCCTGCTGAGCGACACCCCTTTGCGGCTGCCGCTCCGTCGGGGGCGAACGCTGAACAGTCGGCCATGTTTCTCCGGGCCGCCTGGGAATTTGGGTTGGACATGTTAAGGCATCTTCTCCCATTTTGCTCAGGCTGGATGATTTTTAGAGGGTCGAACGCCGCACTGCCGCAGATGTGGCAGCCCCTCACACGGCTCGCTTTCGTCCTTGCTCCTCACCCCTCATTACCCTTGTTCGCGGCCAAACGGTTACGTGGATGCTCCTCTTGTTGAGAGTGCGGTTGCGGTGCATTCGTGCTCGCAACTCGCCGCCACCTGATGGAGTCATCCACGTCTCTCGCCCGTAGCCTGTAGGCTGTCAAGGCTTGCAGCGCTGCGGATTTGGCCGCCATCAGCTGTGCCATGGTTATCCTGCAGACTCACCATACCGAGGCACCATAGCTGCACAAGGGTAGTGTTGACCAAGGTAGATGCAGGAGCTGCACTTGGCTGATATCGCCCCCTGGGCGACGGAGGCCACAATGCGGTCCCTTGGTCAGGTGATGTCCACCTCAGTGGGTCCAGAGCCCCATTTGGCTGAGTCTGGAATCCTCAGATGGCTGACGTCGACAAAGTACGCTTTCTTGACGCACCCGTCTCCCAGGCCGGCCTTTCCGGTGACACTGCCGGGGACTGTCTCAGCAGTTCTTGGCAGTACGAAGCAGATGGAGGCTGTAAAAACAAAAGAAAATCTCGCCCCGGCGTAAGACCACAATGGGCAGCTGGGTGCTCAGCCTTAGCCTGCTCGTCACCCAGGGCACCCTCATGCGGCCTTCCAGCTCCGCCCCTGCTGCCTCCAGAAGAATAAACAGGCAGCCCTTCCGGCATCGAGCTAATCGCAGTGGTGCGGCGCCGCCCGCTGCTCAGGGTCCTGCAGAACTCAAAGCAAGATAGCCTCCCTGACTCGGGCAGCCTGGAATGGTGGAGATTGCTCTTAGGGGATGACGACATCTACGCCCCACTCCCGGGGGAGGGCCGGGAGCTTCTGTGTGCTCAGCTGCCGCCGACCTACGGGTCGGTGGTACCCACCCTCTCACAGAAAGAGCAATTTCCTCTGTTTCTAGGTTTCCAGGCCATGTTTGTTCCTGAGTGACGCTACTGCTTCCTCGGACTCGGAGCCTGAATTCGCCAACGGGGGAACCGGGAAGAGGTAAGCGCTGCCTTGGCAGCCTGACTTTTCTCCAGGACGTTCATCCTTCTGGGTTAAGTCCCCCTCTTCCTCTTTTCCCTTTTTCTTCTGGACTGCCCCACTGTGGTCCGTCAGTCAACGCTCTGTCGATCCCACTTGTTGATCCAGGCGGTACGACTCGGCTATGCACGAAAAAGGTTGGGTCGGCGTCTGCCCACACTCAGGACGCTCTTTTACCTTAAAAGCTGACAATGTATTCTTGTCCTGTGTGCAGAGATTGTCGTTCTCCTGGCGAAAGACACAATCAAGCCTTCCCTCCAGCCGAGATGAAGTCCTGACTTCATCGTGCCCGTTAAATATGGTGGGTTCGACCGATCCTACGTTGAGTTCTGAACGGTCCCCTTTAGGCTGCCGTTCATGACTTCGTCAGGATTGGTTTGCAGTCCTTGACCCGAAGGTCACGTACTTCCATGTCTCGATTTTACCTTGACTCAAACCCTTTCTACGGTTTGCCTTCGAGGGTCGAGCGAATCAGTACAAGGTCCTCCCATTTGGCCTGTTCCTGTCCCCCCGCGGAGATCGCGGAGGGCGCCCTGAACCCCCTATGGCGGAAGGGCGTTCGCATTCTCAACTATCTCGATGACTGGCTCATCTCGCGAGATGTGTTGTGCGAACACAGGGACCTGGTGCTCCAACACCTCAGCCATCTGGGCCTTCGGGTCAACCGAGAGAAGAGCAAACTCTCCCCAGTGCAGAGGATCTCTTTTCTCGGCTTGGAGCTGGACTCGGTCAACATGACAGCCTGCCTCACCAACGAGCGCACGCAGTCGGTGCTGAACTGTCTGAAACTATTCAGACACAAGACAGCGGTCCCTCTCAAAACTTTTCAGAGGCTCCTGGGGCATATGGCAGCCGCAGCCGCAGTAACGCCGCTCGGCCTGCTTCATATGAGACCGCTTCAGCGCTGGCTACACGATCGAGTCCCGAGATGGGCATGGCACCGTGGCACACTCCGGATTGGCGTTTCCCCGCAGTGTCACCGCCTATTCAGCCCGTGGTCAGACCCTGCCTTCTTACGGGCCGGAGTCCCCTTAGGACAGGTGTCCAGGCATGTTGTGGTCCACACGGATGCCTCCACCACAGGTTGGGGTGCTGTATGCAACGGGCAAGCAGCCTCCGGCTCCTGGACAGGACCTCGACTGCTTTGGCACATCAACTGCCTGGAGTTGCTAGCTGTGCTTCTTGTGCTGTGTCGCTTTCTTCCGATGCTCCGCCACAAGCATGTGCTTGTCCGTACAGACAACACTGCGACCGTAGTGTACATCAACCGTCAGGGTGGTCTATGCTCCCGTCGTATGTCGCAACTCGCCCGCCATCTGCTCCTGTGGAGTCAGACGCGGCTGAAATCGCTGCGCGCCGTTCACATACCAGGAGAGCTCAACCGTGCAGCCGATCAGCTCTCACGGCAGCCCACCCATCCTGGAGAATGGCGACTCCACCCTCAGACAGTCCAGCTGATTTGGAGTCGATTCGGCGAGGCCCAGATAGATCTGTTTGCCTCCCCAGAATCCTCCCATTGCCAGCTCTATTACTGCCTCAACGAGGCTCCCCTCGGCAGGGACGCACTGGCACACAGCTGGCCTCCGGGGCCCAAGTACGCCTTTCCCCCAGTGAGCCTCCTTGCACAGACCCTGTGCAAGATCAGGGAGGACGGGGAGCAGGTTCTGCTGGTTGTGCCGTACTGGCCCACCCGGACCTGGTTTGTCGACCTCACGCTCCTCGCGGCAGCCCCTCCCTGTAAGATACCCCTGAGGAAGGACCTTCTTTCTCAGGGGATGGGCACAATCTGGCACCCGCGTCCTGACCTCTGGAACCTACACGTGTGGCTTCTGGACGGGACACGGTAGACCTCTCCGGCCTTCCACAGGCCATGATAGAAACTATCACTCAGTCTAGAGCTCCCTCCATGAGGCAGGCCTATGCACTGAGGTGGGGTCTCTTCGTTGACTGGTGTGCCTCCCGTGTGAGGACCCACAGAGATGCCCGATTGCAGTGGTGCTTTCCTTTCTGCAACAGAAGTTGGAGCGCAGGCTGTCCCCTTCAACTCTCAAAATGTATGTCGCTGCCATTGCGGCATAGCACGATGCAGTCGACGGAGCATCCATTGGGAAGCATCAACTGGTCGTGAGGTTCCTCAGAGGTGTGAGAAGGGTTAATCCCCCTAGATCGCACCTCGTACCCTCTTGGGATCTCTCCGTCGCCCTTCAGGGCCTGCGGGGACCCCCTTCGAGCCGCTGGTTTCAGTTGAGCTTAAATTTCTGTCGCTTAAGACAGCGCTCCTGACCGCGCTCGCCTCCATCAAGAGGGTTGGGGACCTACAAGCCTTCTCTGTCAACGAAACGTGCTTGGAGTTTGGGCCGGCTGATTCTCATGTTGTTCTGAGACTCCGGCCCGGCTATGTGCCCAAGGTTCCCACCACACCCTTTCGGGATCAGGTGGTGAACCTGCAAGCGCTGCCCCCGGAGGAGGCAGACCCGGCCTTAGTGTTGCTATGTCCCGTTCGAGCTTTGCATATTTACGTGGACCGCACCCGGAGCTTCAGACGCTCCAAGCAGCTCTTTGTTTGCTTTGGCGGACAGCAGAAAGGAAATGCTGTCTCTAAGCAGAGGTTGGCCCATTGGGTGGTAGATGCCATCTCCCTGGCGTATGAAGGCCAGGGGGAGCCGTGCCCCCTAGGAGTTCGAGCTCACTCCACCCAGAGTGTTGTCTCCTCCTATGCACTGGCGCACGGCGCCTCGCTAGCAGACATCTGCAGAGCTGCGGGCTGGGCGACACCTAACACCTTCGCGAGATTTTAAAATCTCCGCGTCGAGCCCGTGTCCTCCCGTGTGTTAAGGTAAACATCAGGTAATCTGCGGGAGGCCGGCAGGTGTCGGCTTGCTGCGCCATTCCCACGGGATCCGTGCGCTATTTTTCCCAGAATGTTCCCTCCGGTGAACCCTGGGTCCTCCATGCCCCGCAGTCAGGACTAGATGCGGAGGGGGAACCCACCCCCAAGCCTAAACCTACCCATTTTACAGCGAATATAAAAGGATATAAAACATAACTGACCATATGCAGGGAAATTACCATTTTTGTAACAATATAAGCATAAAATATTTTTTATATTCGCTAATCCCACGCTTACCTCTAAACCTAACCATAAATCTCTCTGTACAGTAATATAGAAAAACACAACAGACAAATAAGTGCAATCACAATCTTATTTACTGCAAAAAGCAGTCCAAATGACGATGCGTTGCAGCTGTAGTCCTTTCTGGCAGAGTACAGTAGGTTTGTGAGGTGCAGAGCAGAACTTAAATTGTTAATCGCTGAAAATATTATCCAGATTGTTTTCCCTATTTATTCTGTGAAGTCACACACACATCATTCAAACACACCTCACCAGAAACATGGCATGTTGTAATCTGTGACGAATGCAGGCGAGAGACAATGAGCGTTTGATTTTCCTGTCGTTTCTTGATGTGGCAATATTTGAATTTGTAAAATGCACTTCAGCGTGGGTTTACTGCTGTTGCTGCTGGACTCGCTGCTCGGGATGGAGATGAAGTTTGCCAGATAAAGGCTTGAATGTGGGTCTGTTCCTCAGTCGTATGGTTTCTGAAGATTTGGATTACAGCACAAAAATAAAATTGTTTCATTTTGTAATTATGTTGTCTGTTCGGTGTATTTTATGGTTCTATCGTCAGTCACAGCATGTGATTTTGTGTCCCACCACGGCAAACAAAGTAAATATTACATGAGTGGTTAAACGATTGCAGAAATGTTATTTATTTTAAGGGTTTAAAGTGTAGTCTTGTTTAACATTATGTAGGCCTATTCTTGGAAATGTGCGGGCAGCAGAAATCACACAGAACATAAATAAATGTTATCATTTCTTCCTGAGTAAACGATTAAACAGTTTAACAATTTCATTCGACATCTAAAAACAACAATAGTAATGAAATTAATGCAGCGATTTTAATATTCATAAGAATTCATTTTAGGTGTCGTCAATACGTCAGTATTGTACATCTCTTAGAAGAGTTTCATTAAGTTTTTGTCTACTGTTTTTAAATTTTATTTAAGTTTATAATTTATTTATTTATTTATTTATTTTAGTAAGGCTGCTTTGTCAGCTGAACAATCAGTATACTGTTGAACAATTGTATAATTTATTGACAGCCTCATTTTTATTTTATTTTCTTCTATTTTCTACTAAGGCCAAAAGGTATGAATAGTTTTAGGGTTATGTGTATATATATGTCAGTGTTATTATAGTTTTGAATTTTGTTCTCATTTCTATTTAATTTCAATACTATACTTTGAACTTTTGAAGTTTTCATTGTTTTTCATAGTATGACTATCAGTTTGAGTTGAGTTTATGCTGGCCCCAGTAGTTAATGTAATTAAATGCATTAACTAATATTAACTAAGAGCCATACATTTGTTACTGTATTTTTAAATCTTTGTTAATAAATATACAACTGTTAATTTTTAGCTCATGACCATTAAATAATATTAACAAAAATACAACTGTTGATTTTAATAATGTATTAGTAAAATTAACATGAACTAAGATTAATAAATACTTCAGAAATATTTTTCATTGTTATTCTATATTAACTAATGTAATTAATATTGTTAACAATAGTAAAGTGTTACAGTTTTTCTTTCTTGCTTTTCGTAGTAATTAATATTAATTTTAGTTTTTCATTTCACAGTCAGAACACTTGTAGCACTCATTTTAGCAATGCTGGATTTGTTTTGAGTAAAGTGAAGAATGTGTGTCCTCTCTGAAATCCCAAATGTTCCCTTAAGTAATTCATTCAAACAGCAAGACTGTGATGACCAATGGCAGTGGAGACAATGAAGCTGAATGAACTGTTCTGCAACCTGATACAGCTGGACACAGTAGGCAAGTAAGAACAGTAGTAACCAGCAACACAGCGTTTCAGTTACTGTGAATGTCCTTTTTAGGTTTCACAACTTCCAAAATCCTAATTTAACCCCTGCTTACTATTCACAATCACCCCCACAATCACACAACAGCAAGCAGAGGTGTTTGTACTGAAGCGGCAAACTGTAGAGAAAAACACATTACAGTAACTGCAAAGAAATTCTAATTATGTTGCTTTGACAAGAACGAGAAACGTACTCGCACACAGACACACTCCCTGTGGGCTGCAGCCATAATCAAACCGCAGCGCTGGCAATTACAGAGGACTTCTTTAGAGAATGTCAGACACACATGCAATCTTGTTTCCACTCAGCACTGAGTCGGAAAAGACAATGTTCAAGGTAAACACGCTTCTTTTGTTGGCTTCTCCTTGCACAAGCACAGGACACAAGAGCAGAAATAGAGGCTCCTTCAGCAAAAACACAGGGTCACTGCTCAGAAAACCAATTATGTTGCTATGGTCTCTGCACTTGGAGGAAAGTGCATTCTTTAGTGTTTTAAACTCAAAATCAAGGTTGCTGAAAAGTCTAGCTTTGCATAGAAATTAAAAAAGCTATTACAATGACCTCTTTGAAGAGCAAAGATATTCAAAGCTTTCATTCAAAAGCTTTTCATATTGCTATGCATATTACATACAGGAGAAAAAAAGGAGTGCAAATCCAAAAACGAAAATTCCATCATCATTTACTCACCCTACCAAGCTAAAAATAAATAAAAATAAATAAATAAAAATAAACAGCACAATACTTAGGTAGCATACTTAGGTATTTAATACTATACAGTACTGTATATAGCTAACTAATTTGAATATTTCTAAAATATGCACACTGAGTTAAAGCTACTTAATTCCACTACATTCAAAACATTTAAAATGGAAATTTGCTTAATTCTTGTATGTTGGGAGTACATTAAATATTTTTGTTGAAAATGGACCGTGAATTTGTAATTCCCAGCAAGCTTTGCAAGGAATTGACTTGGAAGAGTTCAATTCTAGTTTTAGAGTAAAGGTGTTTACTTGGTACTTATTAGTGTTTAATGATCATTTATTTTGAAGAATTTATGTTGAT
The DNA here is from genome assembly GCA_012976165.1 of Labeo catla. NCBI lineage: Eukaryota > Metazoa > Chordata > Actinopteri > Cypriniformes > Cyprinidae > Labeo > Labeo catla. The sequence continues at coordinate 52,654 of VONZ01001525.1, forward strand.
GAGACAGGTTTTATTGAGGTTTACTTGTTTAGGTTAATTTGTTCAGAAGTTTGTTCAACAAAACTTTGCTGTAAATAGACTTTTTCTAGTCTTGAAGTATGGACTTTATCTGTGTGGAAACTTTTTCCAAAATTTAATTCAGTTTATTGATTTTTTTTTGAGTGAAAATATATATTGGTAGAGCTGCAAAATATGTTTCAAATCTTTAAAGTTGATGCATTAGGCATCATTACCCTGTTGAAAAAAAACAGCATATGCTGGTTAGTTATGTTTTGAAGCATGGCTTCTGGTTTAAGCTGGTCTTTAGCTGGTCCTAAGATGCACTGTTAGACATTTCTGTAATTTCTACAGTTATTAACTGTATATCACCCAGTATAATACTGCAAATTTCCTTTGCAGTAAATAACTGTAATAACCATTGCATCATGGCAATTTTCTGTGACGTCAGACCCCACATACAGAGACTTACTATATTTTTTAAAATTGCTGAATACTACTGTATTTGCTGTAATGGCCTCATTGGCGACGTTCTATTGAGGCTGTTTTATTTTCCTCATTTATTAATTTTGGATTGACACGATTTGCCCTACACCGTGTCTACAACGCTGCAACAGCTTGGGACTGACTACACTTCATGTGTTGCATCGCTTGTAATGACTGGAAAATCCATTTGTCCTTCATGTCAGACACAGCGCGAGCGCTTGAAGTACATCTGTAAGTCAGAAATATACCGGGGCATTACTTTACTGTCCGCATCCACTGTAGATGGTATATTTAATGGGTTCTATTTTGCCTTCTGTCGAGTCGCGCGAGGAAGACGCTGAAGCAGCGGGCAGCGCCGCGGCATTTGCCTGGGGATGAACCCACAAGAGTTCCAGAGAACATCTACGCTGTGTGTCGATGCAACTTACGAGAGATTAAGACCAGCAGGTAAAGTAAAATTATATGTACGTTTGTCGGAGTGTTTATCAGATTTTTGCACACTAGTTAATAATATTAACTAGTACCTATATGAACAATCCTATATAAATACCTAATAATATTTATCCATCAACATGCGCTGTCGTTTCAAACGGCTTTTGTCAGCTAATTGAATTAAGTTACCAAATTAAAATTATTTTTATACAGCAACGCTTATCTTATATTAACATTAGGTTAACTAATGTGAAATTTTGTTCAGGTGTTGTCAGTAGTTAATGTTGGCCAGTAGCCTATTGAGAAAATAAAATTGTATGTTAGATAGGTTAAACAAGTTTTATGGCTAACTGTTAGCTGCCTTTTTAGTTTTAGAATTTGTTTGTTATAATTATTAATGGAATTTAAGATTTATTGCATTTTTTTGTGTTTGTGTTTTAAAGGCAACTGCAATGAAGCATCAAGAAAGACATGGGCACTGCCAACCACCCTGAGACTGATAGTTCATGGTAAGAGAACAATATGATTTTGAGAAGTTTGTGTATTCTGTGTGGGGTTTTCCTTTTAAAAGTGTGCCATTTCTACTTCTTGTTTTTCAGAGAAGACATTCCTGTCACTAACAAAGTAAATGGTGACCAAAGATGGTGGCCATGTTTTGGAGCAGCACCTGTGTTTTGCAGATGGCTGTGTATTCTTTGGCTACATGTCTTTTTCTCCATTATGTTTCTGTTGCCTATAGATTCTTTGTGAGGATAAATCCAGAGGATACAACATAATGCACTGCAAAACGTCCTAAGACAGGAGAAATGGTGAAGATGCACTTTTCCAGCAGTGGAAGACTGTATTTTTAAGTGTTATACATGCATATTTTGTAATTATTGTGTCTGTTTTAATAGAATGCCAGTAGTGTAGAGTAAAAATAAAATAAACTTAAATGAATTCAATATAAAAATTATAAAATCTACTGAAATCTATATTAAAATGAATTAATTACAGTAGTATACTGATTAATTTGACCTTTTTTATAGTATTTGACTGTAAAACGGTACAGTTTGCAACTGTAAATTAAATACAGTTTGCTATTGTAAATCTTAATTACAGTAACTTACTGGCAGCTAGAGTTGTTGGGAAACGCACCCCTGACCTGTCACACTGAAACAGATTTCTAGGAATGCGGTTTGAATAGGATTCCAAACCACATACTGTATGAATGTAGCTCAAAACAGATTTGCAAAAATCGAATTTCATGTAGTTCGTTGCCATTCAGATTATCTAAATGTGTTTGGATTTCAAATGGGTTTGTACAAAAATTAGATGTGGGCTGACAGTCTGAACAAAGCTTAACAAAGCTTGTTTTTTTTTTTGTTTGTTTGTTTTTTCTCATTCTATGGAAAAGGGCAGCTCGGACATTTTGCAAAACATCTTCTTTTGTGCATACAATGATTTAAATTAAATAAAAGGTTTTAAATTAAATATTTTGAAACTACCAAAATACTCAACATCTCTCATCTCAAATGTATTCAGTAAACACACTTTCTTTATTCTCTGTGGCTGGCAGTGCGTCGCAGCTGTTTTGTGACCATTATGCGAGAATCAGTGTTGAAGCGTCTGTGGGAACAGCAGGAACCCAGAGACAGCTTCCTCGGGCTGGCTGCTCACTCAGAACCATGGAAGACAGGCAGATTTTCCTGCCATAAATATTAAATGCTTGACATTGATGCCTGATGCTCTCTCCTAGATAGCTGACTTGGCACGACAAGGTTGTGCAATTCACACGCATGATGGGTTTGTTTTGAAGTAAGCAGCACTTTCAGTCTTAACCTCCCGTCTCTTCAGAGACACAGCAAACCTGCCTCATACAAAAGCAAAACTAGAAAAATATGAATTTTGTACTGAACCCAAACTAGGCAGTGTAAAAATAATATATCTTTCTCTTAAAGCAGCTTGTATCCCCAGTGTAATTCTACTGTATCCAGTGTGTCTTCAGGATGCTAGTGATGAGTCTCGAATTTTTATTCTGCATTATCTATGAAACTTTAGGGTCATGAAAATACTTATTCTGCTTCCTTAAAGCTGAAATTTGCACCTTTTTCCAGTACTATATGTTGTCCTATCCTAGCTTCATGTTTGAAGGTGAGTAAATCATGACAGAATTTTCATCACAGGACATAAATTGTGTGTGGGTTCAGGTGAATGACAGCTTATACAGCACATATGTTATTGGGTGCTTTCTCTTTCAAGCTCTATAGAGTATATGAACTTAACTTGAAGTCAACATTGTTGGTGTAAATTCTGCTAAAACTAATTTTATCAGAATCTAAAATGACTAAATTTGTGACCTGTTTCATAGAGATGAGCTGCTCAGTATGTCTGTTTCTTCAGTTGTAAAAGATGAAAAACAAAAGATGGAATTATGAGTTGAATAAATAAATGATTCCCCACAGCCATTGTAGTGCTATTTTAGGAGCTTGTAGACAGTCTACAGAATGTTTGCATGGCTTTCACTGTGAATTAAAAATTCAAGGAAGACACATGGAATTAGGCCGCAAACTCAAATTGCATTTAGATTACTCATGTTCCTTTTTGTGCAAGAAGAAATGATCTTGAACTAAAGCTTCTTAAAAACAGCAAGAGGATAGACAGCAAACATGAAAGACTGTTACATATGCTATACAGATAAGTAACGCTTTAGTTTAAGGACCAGTTCTCATTATTAACTAGTAGCTTACTAGCATGCATTTTACTTGCATATTGGCTGTTTATTACTACTTATAAAGCATATAATGCATTATTGTGCATGGCCATATTTTAGATCCCTTAAGTATACCCCATACCTAAACATAACAACTACCGTACTAATAATAAACAGCAAATCAGTGGTTTACTGAGGCAGTAAACTATTTACTGAGGCAGTAAATAGTTAGTAAATACGGAGAATTGGAACCCAAACTAAAGTGTGACATCAGATGAATATAGATAAAGACAGGGATCCCTTCATCACTTACTCTGAATAATGATGCATCTATTTTATTTTCTGATTGAACAGCATCTTTTTCAGACTCTTCAAAACAAATTCTATACAAGAATTGTAGTTTCCGTAGGAGTAAAGTATTATTGAATCATTAATTTAACTAATGATTAAATCATTGACTGCTCCAAAATCATGCAGAATCATAACAAATGATTGAAAATGTTATATGCGTATTTGCGCATACATTACAAAGCAGAAATCTTTATTCAGATTTCATGTCTCATCTGTCAGCCAATTCAATGTTTGCTATCAATGAATATGAACAGAACTTTTTAAATTAGCAGGGTAAATTCCTGACTTTAAACAAATAACCATGTGCATGCAGATAAATGAGTTTTTACATCCACTAGCTTATGATCTTTATCAGAGGTCAATCTTCCAACTCTTTATCTTCTCCAGGAACTACATTTCCCAGAATACTTTGCATGAACTCTTTATTACCTGATTACCTCCACATGTGACTGGTTTGCTTGTTTAGGTTTGCCTACATGTTTGCCACATTTTTCTTCCCATAAGAGTGGAAGAAATTATGATTTTTGAGGAAAACATTTCAGGATTTTTCTCCATATATATGCAGAAAAATCCTGAAATGATTTCCTCAAAAACCATAATTACTTGAAATGACTGAAAACAGAAAGACATGAACATCTTGGATGACAAGGGGGTGAGTAAATTATTTGTAAATTGTTGTTCTGGAAGTGGACTTCTCCTTTAATGTATTATCTTAATTTGTAGTGCAAACTGTTTTACCGTTTACTGCACATTGTTATTCTTCTCCTTATTTCCCTATAGCGGCTAATGAACCAGAAGTCTCACCCATAGGCTTACTTCTGCATTGAAGAATAAGGTGGATATAAGCTCTGTTTTAATTTAGTCCTTGTGAAGTCTTGACTCTTTTAACACTGCATTTCTGAGTTCTGGTTTCTGGTTTCTGTGCATTTTGATCTCCTGTCTGTTTCTGGATTCCTTGGTTTATCTGTTTACTGTTTCCTGGACTTTCATGGGCTATCCTGAATAAAGGCTGCATTTGGATCTTTTTTCTAGTCTCAGAGCGGTGATTCATTGCATAAGTAAAGTTACTATACAGTCCAGTAAATGTTCATCTTGAAATATAACAGCTATTCTCATGTTTAGTTTATAAAAATCAGTAAAGATGAAGTAAATTGTGTGCAACAGATGTTTTAGCAAAGTTTAATCATGCTGATTTAGAGGCATTTGTGTGTGTGTGTACTTGTTTTTGCTACATTGTGGGGACCAAATGTCCCCACAAGGATAGTAAAACCTGAAATTTTTGACATTGTTACACAATGTTAAAAAATGATTAAAAATAGTAAATTATGTTTATCTGAAAGTGTAACGATGCAAACATGTTTTCTGTGAGGGCTAGGTTTAGGGTTAGGGTTGGGTTAGGGGATAGACAATATCGTTTGGTCGGTATAAAATCAATAGAAGTCTACAGAAAGTCCCCACAATTCACAAAAACAAACGTGTGTGTGTGTGTTTGTTTGTTTGTTTGTTTGTTTGTTTACATTTCAATAGCCTAAAAGTAGCCTAATAAAATTGTTTTGGTTACAAAGCTGCATGTACAATATATAGACTGTATCTTGTATGCAAATATATGCTAATAAAACAGGACATTTAAAATTTTGTAGACAAACAACATATCTGAAGGTCAAGCACTTCATTTGAAACTGATGAAAATGAAAATAATTGACCCTTATTTGTCAATCAGATCTACAGTTGTAGTATATTTTTAAATATTTGATGGTCTGAAAAATGCACTTTTATTTATGACCCTGGACCACAAAATAAGGGTCAATTTTTTTTAAAAATGAGATTTATATGTCATCTGAAAGCTGTGCTACTTAAAACTGGTTTTGTGGTCCAGGGTCACATTTAACATCAGTTCCTCTCAAACAAGACTCTGCATTTAGAAACCCAGTGTTTAGAGGTGTGTTGACTTTCAAGGCCCCGATATAATGATTTCAAGTCTGAAGAATAAATAAGTATGATAACTTAGATTTCAAAGCTACATCTGACCAAAGCAAAGTTTATTCAGAGTTCGTTATGGTGGTTTGAAACTTTCCGCAAAACTTCACAACGGTTGTTAAACAACTTTTGCCACTGGTCCATGATGATGATTCCAAAATGGGTGTGTGTTCTCTGTAGACAGCAGGCCAACTTTGTAGGTTTTGCAACATAGCTAGACTGTTTTACAAGTTTTTAGTGATCAAAACAACAGATTGAGAGGGAAATCATCCACTGAGCTCCTGTGCGCTCGGAGCACTGAAGCAATGTTTAAGTTAAAGATGAACGAGATTGCTTGACAGATGAAGTGACAGATATCAGCTGTCACAGGTGAGGTGATTTACGAGCAGTCTGTCAGGTGAGCCGTAGCTGAAACCACAAGGGAACGTTTCACTTCCTCAATGCCTCGTTCCTGCTGTCACCAGATCCCCTGTCTAACATTACGGAAACTTCTCCTTTGAAATAGTCAGCTAACTTTAAACAGCATCACCTTTTTTGATTTAGTTTAACAAAAGGTAACAAATTGTCAGCATTAACGCATAATAGAGTGACCAGGTTTTCTGAGGACACTTCCAGATAATGATGTTACAGCCAGTTGCACCAGCTAGACGTAAAAAAGCTGGGTGTAAGCCCTACACTGGGCTTTGCGACGTCCAACTTTACAATAAATATTTACACCTGTTGCACCAGCTAAAACTACGATCAGGCACAACTACGCCTGGTGTAGAAGATGCGCGTCCACGCCAACACATTCTCCCGCAGTGATAGCGGAGACAACATCCACGCTGCAATGGCTACAACTACTAAAATAAAACTGAATTGCTCAAAACATCGTAACAAATGAAGCCACCGTGAAATAATTTCATTAACTAAATAATTCCTAACATGTACGCGTTTTTGTATTTGAGGTCTCCCTGCACATTCCCATGGCATATTTCTTCAGACTAACACTAAAAATAAAGGTGACAGGTTACGTAAAATATAATGAATGTAATACAATGCACTCTAGAGTTATTTTTTTTCTAACTGACTATCGAGTTTATGTACAATAAATGTCTTTCCTGAGGTAAATGTGAGCCTACTGACATCTTTCTGTGGCTGAAAAAACACATTTATCAATTGTATTTTGTGATAGAATTGACAGAATTTGAAAGCTGTTACTTTATTTCTGATTAAAAAGTAAGCACAAAACATACTGCGATTATTGGATGGCAGGGACGCTGAAAATGATGAGAGGAATTAAATATGTTAAGTATTTCCAAGCATTTATATTGTCCAAGCAAGATGTCGAATAGAAAAATTAAGGGAATAATTTAAGACAATTATATACTGTTATCAGCACGGTAAAGTTGATTCGTCTCTCGTTGTCTCTGAGAGAATTTGTGCCGTTAATTCAGTGTTAGCCGTAGTTTCATTTGCTTTCACTTTTATAACTCTTGCGCAAAGTTTGCACGTTGCTTGCTTGTGCTGCTTGACCCCTACCTCATAATAATTGTTTATAGGTTTATCCTGCCCGAAAAGACCATAAACTTTACAGTTGGCGTCTGCAATGATTAATTTAAAAGAATCATGTCCGAGCAAATCGTGACTTTTCACTTTACACCTACCTTCGACTAGGCGTAAGATTTAGTCTTAGACGTAGCACTACGCCGAGATGGTGCAACGGGTAATTCTACGCATTTTACATCTAGCCTAGTCTTACAACCGGGTGTATGGCCCCTGTACATCATTTTACACTGCATGTACATGATGTGGGACAATAGCTGACCATGGATGTAGCCTATGCAGAATGCAGTGATATGCAGTTAAAAAAAAAAAAAAATTATGAGTACTTAAATATTCATAAATATATCCTAAATATGTCTTCCTTTGTTTCTGAATGAACTGAGTTGTACCATGTACAGTACCATTTTTTTTGTAAATGATATCTCTGATCATTTCAAACTAATCTTAAATGTATGGTGCACATTTCTGCATGTATTAATGTTGAATGGCGTCACAATTTAATACTTTATAATGAGGCATTTATTCAAGTATGAATTACATCTCTGCATCTCAAATACTAATTGCTAAACTCACATTTCAATAACATATTTCAAATCAGCAATCAAATCTGGGATGAATGGTATCGTTTTTTATTCACAGGTAATGGTCCAGCTGCAGCTGTGTGCAGTGTAAAGCAAAGGCAGTGCATAAGTATCATGTAAAGACCAGTGGGTGACTTGACAAGTGGTCAGTCTCATTAATATACTGTCTCTACGTTTGCAAAAAATATTATTATAATTACGGAGTGGATCTATAGGGGAAAAAAAGCATTCAAATTAATCACATAATTAATTTTGTAATATAGGACACAGAGCATACCAGCGGGAGCAGTTCTTATAAATAACAGGCTAAATCAATCAAGCTAGCACTACGTCCCTGGTGAGGAGAGATTTATTAAAAGTGTTTCTACCCAGTTTATTGTTCAATTGACTAAATGTTCTGCTATCACCTTTCAATTCACTTCTCACCATCAAGGGGCTTAATAAAGTTGTCAGTTTGTTTTATCGATTTAATTTACATATTTACATTGCATGTGCTAGATGCCATACGGCAGGGAATCCTATAAACCTAGTGCCGAGAGCTGATGCAATTCATGAATACTGCCTTGGTAATCAAACCAAAACTAACACATTACAGGGACGATTTATTCTCATAACAACACTTAGTCTGTCGGTCTGTAGATTGTGAATGTGATTTATGACCCTTTTATTAAAGTAAATGACCATCCAAATATTCATAGCTTTTTTGATGTACTTCCTGTCAACATGCTTTAATATGGAACAAAGCAGCACCTAATAAGCATAGCAAATATTATAGAACCAGATCTGTGAATATGCTTTGGTCCTTGTTCTTCTTCTATGTTCGGTTGCTAGGTTTTTTTAAGTGGTTATTAGTATGTTGCTATGTGTTTAAAATCACTTATAAAAGCAATAGCACATCTTTACTCAACAAGCCGCATGGTTTGAAGCAGCATTCATGTGCATAGTACAGATGGTCCCGGAATTTTAATATTTAGGGTTAAGGGTTTGTACAAATCCCTAGCACTCAGTATGAGCAATAGTTATAGTGACACTTGCCTTCGCAAGCACCAACAAACATGCAGCGCTGTAAGAATGATACTGCAAAGTTCACATAATCCAGCTTGGATAACAGCACTGTTTGCTTAAGCTTCTTAACATGCTGATGTGTTGATGCCTTCGGCCAAACTAAAAATTTATTGCGGCTTTGCCCGGCAATTGGGCTACTTCATTTGCAAATGTTCAAAGAAACAGCTTATGCTTTGGAGATTTAAGAAAAGAGGAAATAACTGAAATAACAACAGTGATTTCTTAACTTCTAAATCCGTCACTAGAGTGGCATGAGGTGGACTTCTAACACAAGAAAGACTCCTGTATGTTTTAGTCTTTTTTTATAGTCTTATGTAAGTCATGTTTCAGTTCCATCTGTTTGTTGCACTGTTTTTAAAAGCAACCAACATTATGTATAAACATTTCTATTTTCTTTTATACTGTGTTAGTATACTGTGATAACTACAGCAATGAATTTTATATCTACATCTATTTTTTTAACGTTTAACAAAATATCTATTTAGGCAAAGTGCAAATAGCCTGACTTGTTGGCAGAGACTATTTTCACTAACTCCACCCACCAACGTGTGATTGGTGTAGTCAACAATACTAAAAAGACAACTGTCATCATTAGCCCCAGTGGCACAGAGGGTAAAGCGTGTATTAGTGTTGTCACAATACCAAAATTTTTACTTCGATACGATACCTGACTAAAATATCACAAATACTGAACCAATACTATGAAAAAACATAAACCAAAACATAAAACAGAAAAAGTAACTGAATAATAGATGATCCAGATGGAGATCATAGTTATTTTATCTATTAAAACAAAGCATTTCATCCCCCCTTTAAAAAATAATAATAATAATAATCACATGCCAGTGCCACTGCACAGGATTATGATGAACAACTACCGAGCCTACAGATATGTAGAGATCTTTGCTATATTTATGAGTTAGCTTAAAGCATAAAGCCAAATCTTATTTTATGATATAGTAATTTTAATTTTATTTCAACAACAATTTATATCATGACATAGTCATTTTTTGTTACTTTATATTTGTTATTAATAATAAGAACCTAGATGCAAGTAACAAACTAAAGGACAACTACAATAAAACAAAGACACAAATGAAATAAAGAGGGCCCTATGAAACCTGTTTTATTTTTTCCTAAATTCCCATTTTCATTTTTCTAGACTATATTTTAATAGTACATTAAAAACATATTTACCACAATGCATGTCTAATTAATTAAAACCATGAAACTTGCAGAATTTAACAGCAATTTTTAAAAAAGTTGAACAAAAATTACATGTTTTTAAGGCCCTATGAAATACGTTTTATTATTTTTCTCAAATTCAGTTTTGTTTGTGATTCTCTGTTTTCCATTAATTTTCTGGATTCTATTTTAATTGTTTCATTATATTTTAATGAAGCATGTCTAATGAATTTATGAAGGATAATCAGATTTAATAAAAAAAATATATAAATACACAGCATTTTTTCATTATGATTTACACCCAATACGTTATTATTGCATACTGTTTTATAATATACTACAATACTGAAGTGCAGATAATTATTTGCAATAAGTAGTATAAATAGCAGAAAATTCTGCTATTTTAACATATAGTGTGAATAGAATCTATAGCTATTTGCACTGTGTAAATAGCATATTTCTAAAAATACTGCTTTTTTTGACTTTGTGTAAATAGCATCCATCGCTATTTTCACTTAGTGTAAATAACATCTGTTGCTTTTTGCATTTAGTGTAAATAGCCTCTATTTCATTAGTCAAATATTAGTAAACATCACAATTGTTGCAAAGTGCACAATGGTTGTCAAATGTAATATGAGTGCCGACTTCCATATTCACTATAAACAGGCAGAATGAGAACAGCTTCGGTTTATGGAAATATTACATCAGACAGTTGCAAGGGGCAAAGAAATTTGGTGGCAAATGCGGGCCGCTTGGATGTGGCGGCATATTCTTTTTATGGCAGCACATGTCCAATCAGATTTCTGACATCCCGTCGTGCTTCTTGAAGAAATGTAGTAGGCCTTTTGAGTGTTATAAAGCAATCCTGTGTGAGGGAAGTGATGTATGGAGAGGTCAGAGATGAATTAGACGAGAGACGAGGAGACTATTCTGAAATGAGTAATGTGGGCAGTTTTTCAAGAGTTGTCAAAATCAGATTAAATGTGCTGTGTGGCTCTTGATCTATCCCCAGTCTGTGCTGTCCAGCTCTGTTCATGTGATGAGTATATTCACAGGGCCCTATGATTTTCTCAATTCAAACATTGTGGACATAAAAATGGTAATTTAAATAGTAATTGTGAAACAGAATTCAGTTGATGTTGGATGAATTCGTTAAAAAAAAAAAAAAACTGAAGTTCAGTTTATTAAAACTAACCTTTGTATGTGTGCTGATAAATGTACATAATTTACATAGTATAAAAAATTATACATTATTTAAAAATTAAATCAATCAATTTACAGGGGGAAATTATTTTAATAAAGTTACCTTTTTAGAACATACTGTCACATTGCTGCTTGAAACGTGATTGGGTTAGTTTTGGGCTAGTTTCAAATAGCATTTGAGCAGGTTACAATTGACTGCAGTTTCCAACAGAAATGTTGGAAGTTTTTGCAATCGCAAGCATGCCGTTTTAGCATGCTTTTCGATCTCACATCTTTCAGCCCTTTCATCGTGAGTCATGTTTTTCACAGGATTCATACCCAAGGATTCAGAATCTTAAGCCCAATTTCCGTGCCGCCTAAGCTACCGAGCAAGCTTGTTACATTCGGTGTTCTGACAATTTGTGCTACCCTGTATTGTACACCTACCCCAACCCTAAACCTACCCTTACTGTATTAAAAACAAAGACTATAGAATACCCAAAACTTGTCACTCGTAAAGTTTTGAATAGGGAAAGATGCAACGCTCATTATGGCTGCGAAGCCCCGCCTTCTTAATGAAAGAGCCAGTCGTTGACTAGTAAAGTCAGTGCGTCACTGCAGCTGCCGTTAGAAGTCCCAATTGCTGTAGAAACAGTCAATGTTCTGAGACATACTGCGCATGTGCACTGGCTGATCTCACCTGAAAAATAAGCTTTTTTTAACGCTATTGGAACATAAGGAACTATATTTATAGGCAGTTAGTTGTCAGATTTCACTGGTGATTTCAAATATGTAATTTAATCGTAAACTAGATGAACAGTTTTGGAGAATTTGACGTTTCCCCATTCAAATAGATAGGAGCTGCACTTGTCTGCCCGAGAGGTGTTTCAAAGATGGCTGCCGAGTGAAATGACTTGCCTTAAAGGGAAATACAGTGTTGGTAGCATAATCTGATAGGTAGAATTATTTGTCAGAACACCGGAAAGCAAAATATATGGCTTTAATCATAACTGTGTACGAAAATGTTTACGAGTACTCGCTGTTTTACCGCCTCTAGTGTTCATTTCTTTTAGATACTGCAGTGATATGTACTTATTGATACGTATGTTGCGTCCCACGAAAAAGTTGCCACAGGTAAGTTTTTGCCATGAGACCAGGTTGTGATAGAGGTTATGCTATTTACACTAATTGAAAATAGCATATTTTCATAGCAATAGATGCAATTTACACTAAGTGCAAATAGCAATTTATTCTATTTGCACTAAGTGAAATGATCATTTTAAAGGGAACCGTGAGTAAGCCTTGTATGGCTTAATAACGTAAATTAAAATTTGTAGCAGAAAACCTATAAAAGATTGACTTTATTTTAAATATCTACACCGTTTTATACATATTTTGGACTACAGGGGGCGCCATTATTTATTATTTTGATTACGTAGAACGTTTGCACTCAGTGAGCTACTGGCACTGTAATATGTTGCTTTTTTCAGTAGACCACAGCTACTGAAAAAGCTTACAAATTATGTAATCATGCCAAGCGCTTGTCAAGACACTGCAGCCACTAAAGGATGTGCAGCCACTTTATTGGGACAATAATTTCTTCCCTACACCTTCCCTAGCCCTACCCAATACTTTTTTTTTTAACTTTTCGATTATTTCCTTCATTTTTATTGAAAACAAATGCCTTTCAAGTGATATGAGATTCAAAAGGAGAGGAAAAAATAGTCAAAATAATAGAACTCAGGTCGATCGTGTCAATAAAAACCACGGCATGCATGTGCTTTACCACCTACGCCACTGGAACCGTTGTTTTATAATCGTTTTTGTAGTGTTATCTAGCCCAGTCACATCTTGGTGGGCGGAGTTAGTGTAAATAGCTTCTGTCAACAAGGTGGTCTATTTGCACTTAGTGTAAATTGACACTCCGATTATTATTTTCCTCTTCTCAATTGTTATTAAATTTTGATATATTTTTATACTGTTCTATGTATTGAGAGAATAAAAAGATCACATTTTTACCTTCCTTTTAAAGGCAAAGGAGTTCTGTACACTGTCTGAGAGAAACATGTTTGGATAGAAAAATAAATAAATAAACAGCTTTCTGCTACTACAGTTTCTACAAGAAAAGGCAGAATGAAAGCTAATGAGAAGAAGCCAGAGAGATGTGGCATATGGTGTTTGATCACAGCTCTCGCAGTAATTGGTCTTTTTCTTTAGATATTAAATGCTCTAATACTTTGAAGCAAACTGAACGCATGGTAATGACCTGACTGCTTAAATCAGGGCTTTTGCTAATCAGTTTATGCTAATTTCCTCTTTCATAATTAGCATCCCTCACTATGTTACATCTGGCACATCATGTTCAAAAGCACTGCAGGTCACAGAAAATAACATCAAGAAAACGCACACACCTAGCTCGTGTTGCTGGAGAAAGATGTCACAACTGCACCACTTCTAGATGGCTTTGAAGTTAATTAGCACTTCCTCTCTAGAAATGTACTATTTACTGAGAGAGAATGCTGAACTCAACACAACAAGGACAGACACTACTGCTTTCAGCATTCCTGATGGATAAAAAATCTCATAACCAAAGACAAAAGTCCAAAAATTTGGTAACTGGACTCATGTCCAGTTCATGTCCAGCAGGTATTGAGAGTGAAACAGACCAGGGTTTTATAACTGAATATAGCTATGTATTTTGTATAGCAATGGTTTTTGTACACTCTCAAAAAGAATGTGTTAATTTTTAACTCATTTTTGTGTTGATTATTTTAACACGTTTTGTGTTTTTTTGTGTAGCTGACACAAATTGTGTAATTATAATACACACATTAGTGTGTAGAAATTAGCAGGAATAACACATTGGTTAAGTTAAAAGTACCACAAAATGTTGTCCATCCTATTTAAGAGTATATACAAACATATGCATGATTTTATTACATGCATTTAGATTTATTTTTCCATGCTGTCTGCAACACAAAGAAGACCAGCAATTCACAAGTTGAGGAAGACTGCAATATGCTGCAGGAGAATGTATTTCATTATCAAATTGAAGCTGCCAACAGGCTATTAGATCACTCTCAAATATAAACATTAAAAAATGCAACTAAAATACCAGTATATTTTGGTTAAAAAGCATATACAGTATACTTAATGTTATAAAAGGCAAGGTTCAACTGGATTTTAACAAAAGGTTAGACTGTTCTCTCAGCTAATTTTTTATAAACGTCACATTTTTTTTATAAATTAATTAATTGTTTACTTGTGACATCTATTGGTCAAAACTGTTTTGATGTTTTTCCATGTTTAATTATTTTTACATAATTATTTTCATTTTTATAGTGCTTTATTATTTAGGTTACTGTCCAGATTTTGCTGAACTGCCATTAACTGAACAGCCTAATATGCCATTTAATGGAAGGTTCCCATATAGATAACATGCCCTGCTTTTGAGTGATGGTTTTGCAAGAGGTCACTGTGTGTTTAATGAACTACTTCACTCTCTCCTTGGCAATAGCAGTAGAAATATTTAATGTCTTTATATAGTTAAAGCTTTAATGCACAGTATATATTTATACAGAAATGGAGATTCTAAAACAGAACCTAAAAGGTATGACATCTATAGCCCCAGTTTCCCTAAATTTATGATAGATAGATAGATAGATAGATAGATAGATTTTTTTCTTTGATTAAGTTATAGCATGTTAGAGGAAAAAAACCTTGCAATCTTCTTGAGAAGTTAAATGAAATAAGTTCGTTTAAGTAAAACATCAGCAGCTGAAAAGATTTGTGGGTACAGAAGCTAAAGTGATCCAGACTACGCTGAGCAAGGATTTACAGCAATACACTGCAGCACGCAAAAAAGAAATTAAGATGCCGAAAGCCATTATGCATAGTATATAATCAAAATCTGTTTTAAAGATCTGCTTTAACGCGGTAAAGCTAGAGGTGCACTTACCTCACTCATGGTTCAGTGTTATCTTACGAGTTTTCCTCAGCGCACTTCAGCTGTAAGGAGTTCACAGTGGTTTCCTCACTCTCAGGGAGCTTTATAAAGTATGAAGCCGTCTCCTCAATGCCATGACGGTTGCACTAAACCAATAGGAGAGCCGTCGGCAAATCTCCTCCCTTCTGTCTGAAATATTACTGTCCTCGTTTATTCTTACAGTAATGACGAGAGCTGCGTCTCTGTCCTCTCATCATGAGCGCAGCTTCATAGCAGCCTGACAGTCGAGGATAAACAATCACCAGGATTATATTTTTGTGTGACACTCTGTTTAGTTACTAGGACTTGAAAACTCCAATTTTGACATAATTTAATTCACACGACGACTATTTTGAATTACAAAACCGAGACTCTGTTTTCTAATTGGATGAATTTCGAAGCCTTTAATAGCTGATTATAGATACATGCAAAATTACACCACACGTAAAATTAAAATAAAGTAACCAAAATAAGATAGATAAGTAATTATTTATTGCACATTGTATCTAAAATTTTACTGCTGATTCCTAATTTTGCAATTGCTTCTTTGGTTATTATCTTTCGCTATTTACAGTATGGTAAATACTCTGTAAATAGCGTATTCACTCTGTACCCAGAATCCGAACCTGGAATTCCATCCTTTTGAGCGTTTTGTCACTAGATCCACTCCGGGTTTTCCATTAACCGCTAGTAGCACATTAACTGAAACAATATGCTACCGTCTAGGTTACTATTCTTACATATGAATCAATATCTCTGCGATTCTCTTACATATATCTAAGTATCTCTTCGTGTGTCATCACACATATTCGATTCAATGTGCTGGATTCCAGGTAATTGATGTGCGTCTAATATATATATTTTAGATATATTATTTAAAGTGCCCCATTATGGATTTTTGAAAATTACCTTTCATGCAGTGTGTAACATAGCTCTAAGTGAATGACAACATCCTGCAAAGTTGTACATCTGAAAGTGCTCCGTGTATAAAGTCGTCTTTTAAAAGAAAGAGCCAATTCCGAATCATGTAAAGGAGTCGTTTTTAAAAGGAATCTTAAAGGAGAAGTCCACTTTCAGAACAACAATTCACAAATAATTTACTCAAGATGTTACATCCAAGATGTTCATGTCTTTCTGTCTTCAGTCGTGAAGAAATTATGGTTTTTGAGGAAAGCATTTTAGGATTTTTCTCCATATAATGGACTTCATTGGTGCCCCGATTTTGAACTTCCAAAATGTAGTTTAAATGCAGATTCAAAGGGCTCTAAACGATCCCAGCCGAAGAAGAAGGGTCTTATCTAGCGAAACAATTGGTCTTTTTTTTTCCGGAAAATAAGATTCACGACGCTACGTACTATTGAATCACGTCGAAAGGTCACGCAGAACGTAGGCAGAACTACAGACCCAGTGTTTACAAAGCGAATGCGCAAAGACTAAGAAAGTGTAAGTAAGTTTGTAAATGCTGTTTACAAACAAAAAGGTACAGTGATGTCCTCCTTACAAGTTGTAGGAGAAAATAAGATGAAGTTTTTCGCCATACTTAGTACACAGACGATGAACTTACACGTGATTCGTAGTAGTGATGGGAAGTTCGGATCATTTTACCAACTTTTACCAGTCTCGTTCAGCAAAACTTTGAGTCATTTCGTTCATTTTAGCAAAATATAATTAAAATTTTACGTGTTACTCCCCTAACACATCAACTGCTTACACAAACATTGATCACACTACAAACAAGACAAACTGTAATGATATAAGAAACAGAAAAGATTAATTTATTGTTCTTTAGTCTGATTAGCTCACCTCACCTCTTATCTGACAAGTTTTCAGGTTTGAGTCGTTTGTTCATCACGTGACAGCCCCATAAGATGAACAAATGACTCGAAAAACCCAAAGACTTAAAACAGATTAACTAATTCCAGTAGAGAACCTAATAGGATGTTGCGCATGTGCGACTGAACTAAACCCCCCACCCCCCGAACCGACTCGTTCTTTCCAAGTCACACTGAAGATTCATTCAAAATGAAAGAATCATTCAAGACTGACCCATTACTAATTCGTAGCATCGTGGACGCGAATCCCAGAGCCTGTGCTACACAAGTTTGTGCTTAAAATGTCTACAAAATGACAGATCGTTTCACTAGATAAGACCCTTATTCCCCGTTTAGAGCCCTTTGAAGCCGCATTTAAACTGCATTTTGGAAGTTTAAAATCAGGGCACCAATGAAGTCCAAGAAAAATCCTGGAGAAAAATCCTGAAATGCTTACCTCAGAAACCATTATTTCTTTACAACTGAAGACAGAAAGACGTGAACATTTTGGATGACAAGGGGGTGAGTAAATTATTTGTAAATTGTTGTTCTGGAAGTGGAGTTCTCCTTTAAGCTGTTTCAAGTTGACGTCAACATGAAACATTTGCATATTCCCCACCCACTTGTTGCGTGCTCCGCGGGAGGGGGGAGGGGGAGAGGGCGATGTTTGGGTATAATGTGGTATTAATGAATGAATAAAACGCATTTTTCTGTGGTTCACTCCGTCTCAAATTGTGCTCATGGAAAGCGCTTGAGAAACAGCTGTCTCTTCTATGGCTCGGTACTCTCTCAACTAATTTTTTAGTCTTGAGCAAGACACTGTATGACATTCATGTTACATTTTTACGTAGAAAGGCATTAAAAACCACATTAAAAGAAATTAACATTCATGTTAATTTAATAAATAATTAACATTAATTTATGTTAATTTTAATTATTTGATAAACGCTGGCCCACTTCAAAAACAAAACTATAAAATAAATAATTGTTGAGAGCAAGGGGACCCCCTGGTGTTTTGGGGGGCCCTATGCAGCTTGAGTATTTTGAGTATTTTGAGGATCGCTCTGCCTCCTTCCCTCCCTCCCTCACAGTAGCAGATTCCTTTATTAGTATAAAGTCAAGAAGATGCTATGCTCTGCACTGTGAGGGTAAATCCATTAGAGCTCAGTTAGGGTATGTCAAAATACTCCCATCTCATTTTCTCCTCCAACTTCAAAATCGTCCTACATCGCTGCAGAAGTACCAACCCAGTGTTTACAAAGTGAACATGGAAAAAGGGTCAAACACCCTTTACAAAAAACACTGTTTACAAAAAATACTGTCTTGAAACGGAGTGCAGAGTATGCAAGTGCATCGCAGAGCTAGACAAGACGAACATTTGTGGTTAAAATGTGCATAAATATTACATTTTTTTAAAGAAAATGACAGATCGTTTCACTAGATAAGACACGTATTCCTTAAAATCCTGGAATGTTTTCCTGAAAAAACTTTCTGTCTAAAGAAAGAAAGATATGAATATCTTGGATGACGTGGGGGTGAGTAAATTATCAGCACATTTTTATTCTGAAAGTGGAGTAATTCTCTAAAAATTGTTGCTCTCGTGTACTCTGTAGCATGCAAAATTTACACTTAGCTGTATGTGTTGTGTTCAGTCTGCACATCTTGTAGGTCTCTGGCTAACCGGCTAACAGCAATTTCTGTTCATTCGCAATTATCTAGAAATGTGTCAATGAATAGTGGATGTTTGTTGTTATTACTTGGAGTTATGATAAAGAATAGAGCAATACGTTGGTGTACAAACTGCACTGCTTTATCAATACGTTTCTGTGTTGGGCTAACGAATATAGCATGGCTGTTTGGGTGTTTAATGTAATGGTGATGGGCATTCCATTTCCAACATGCGCTGCATGCAGTAGACCAATTACAATAGACTGGGTCATCGGACCAATCACCGCAGATTAGCTTCACGCAAAGCAGGAAATGAATCATTGAGTGAACCATTTGGGAGTCATTGAGCACATAAGGTAAAAATAAATGCATATTATGAGACAATGAAAGTGTTTTTTTTTAACCTTGCAACCTTGGGGACAACAGGTTGACATTAAAGGACCAAAATATGGACCTTTAATAATCCACAATAGGGGCACTTTGACTCTGAAAAGCACAAAAACAATATTTTGCTGCAGTCCAGATATTGTGCACTTTATACACTCCATTTTGATTATATAACCATTCCACCCATGTTTGCAATTCAAAAATTCTCTCTTCCATCTCCTATATTCCTGTTCAAAAGCCTTCAGATTCCCCCAAAATGTAACACCATGGGCATTTCTGCAGATGTTTCTCTAAGAATAAACATTGCATCAGAAGAAGCCTATAGCCATTCCCTTTACATTGGTGTCTGCAACACATTTTAATCACTTGAGTGTCTCTGTTGCAGAAGATCCAGCTGGGGGTGTACACAGAGGGAATACTGCAGAGAAACTCCCACATGTGGAGAAATCCCTCCTCAACCCTAGCAGCCTTCAACAGACCAGCTGTTTTAAGATTCTGCCAGACATTACTTCATATTTGACAGCACACTCATATTGTGTTGATTCCTTACAGTGAAAGAAAGACATCTTGGGTTAAGTGTATTTTAGAAAGCCCCAGGGATTCTTTAAGATGCTGTTGATTGCTTTGTGTTCCAGAATGAGGGAAGGATCTTCTTTGCTTACATCAAATCTCCCTTTCTGATGTAATGCTGATGAGAGAAAAGCATAAGGGCAAGCATGGAATAAAGAAAAACTCATTCACTCATAAATGTGTGTATTATTTGCACGTATACAAAGATTCACAATAGATGTGTATCAGCATGTATTTGTTGTTAACCTTGTTTTATTTTTAACTCAAGATAATCTATATTGTATGGAATTTATATTTACATATAAATAACCCCAAAATAAAACAAAGAATGAACTGTATATTTGCATATAGAATATTAAGCATACTTTAACTATTATAACTATTAATTTTTTTGTTAGAAATCCACCTGTTTACTTTTCGATGAGCATTTTTTCCCCCTTTTCCTTGTTAGGTTTCTTTTAGGTTCTGTGCATGGCTTATTGGTCAAAGGCTCTTCTCTATGGACTTTCTTGCATGTTGTCATCAGCTGGAAGAATTCCCATCATCAGGTGTCCATGATGGTCGACTCCTGAGCTGTTATTGTAATGTGACCCTATCGCCAGGGCAGTGTTTAGCAAGACTTGGGCTGTATCTCTTCCTCTCCACTGCCTTTACAACTGCGCAACAGGTCTTCTACTGGGCACTTCCTGCCTCATCTGTAACTTTGCTCCTCATTTGTACCTTAGCAGGAGCCAATGGACAGGGCAGTGGACATTCAAGGTTTGTTTGCAGCCAGTTTCATCTGCCCTTATTCTTCCCCACATGGTGCAGGAATCTCCTTTGTGGTGAGAAAGGACAGTTCACTTGCAGGGTCATTGACTGTCGGGGTTGAATGATAATAATGTTTAGAACCAGTACCCATTGCTGTTGATGTCTTCAGCCTTCGAGTTGCTGCAGAGGATCTTTGCAATGCTGAATGGTGTGGGGAATCCCTAAGTGGGGTGAGTGGAATGCGGTTTTTAACACATGGAACTTCGAATATCAGTTGATGCCTTTTGGGCAAGTTAATGCCCCAGCCATCTTCCAACCATTCGTTAAGGTGGTGTTCTGGGACATGGTTAATAAGCTTGTGTACTTAGATGATAGTCTGATTTTCTCCTCTCCATGAGCACATTTAGAGAAAGCTGCAAAGATTGCTAGAGATTTTTGTTGTTGTTGTTGTTGTTGTTGTTAAGTGTTCCCTTCACGTAAAGTTTGGTTCCATTCTTTGGGTTCATCATTGCATCCTGTGGCATTAGCATGGATCCCACCAAAGTGAGGGCAGTGGACAACTGGCCAACCCCCAAACTCTTTCAAGGTTCTACAACAGGGCTGGACAACTTCAGTCCTGGAGTCCCACTGTCCTGCAGAGTTTAGCTCTAATCAATCCTAATCAAAAACAACTGAACAAGCTAATCAATTTCTTCAAGACAATAACACTCCTGGACTGAAGTTGCCCAGCTGTTCTACAATGATTTCTGGGGTTAACCAATTTCTACCTGTGTTTTGTCCAAAACTATAGCTCGATTGCAGCCCCTTGATCAATATGACCTCAGCCAAGTTCAAATTTGTGTGAAATGTACAAGCTCATTCTGCCTTTGATTCCCTAAAGTCATGTTTCTCATACAAACCTTTTTTGGTGACTCCAGGTGGATGCATTAGAGGTGGGTGTGGGGACAGTCCTCTCTCAGAGTAATGGAAAGATGCTCTTCTGTGCCTATTTTTCACATCCTTTAACACCTACCAAATGGAATTATGATGTTGGCAGCTGCTTGCTGTCAAGTTAGATTTGGGAGAGTAGCATCACTGGCTTGAGAAGGTGCAGCAGTCTGGGTGATCCCAGAGGGGGGTACAAGAGGGTCTATACCTAGGTCAGTCCAGTCTTGAAGAGGGGCCACTCCTCTAATGTGTCCTGCCACCCAGGTGTTAGGGGCACCATTACTATTGTTGGACAGTGGTTCTAGTGCCCCACTATGAACAAGGATATGCTGTATTTTGTTTTGGCTGGCTTGGATTGTGCCCCTCCTAGTACCTTATAGTCATTTTGAAACCTTTGTCATATATTGCCTTAGATTTTGTGACTGACTTACACCCGTTCCCCATGCTGTTGTTATGACAGTGGTGGACAAGTTCTTGAAGGCAGCTTACTTCGTTCCTCTTCCAAGGATTCCCTTCAGCCTGGGAGACAAGAGTCATTGTTGAGGATGACACCCACAACTCTTTGCTTTGTCCTCTAGGGCTTTCTCCCTTCAGGTATTTCTTAGGTTATCAGCCACCTCTGTTCCTGGCCCAGGAGCCAGAAGTGGCAGTTGCTTCACCACGCGCCTTTGTCCAGCAATGTTGCAGTATGCGGAGAC
Organism: Labeo catla; assembly: GCA_012976165.1. Taxonomy (NCBI): domain Eukaryota; kingdom Metazoa; phylum Chordata; class Actinopteri; order Cypriniformes; family Cyprinidae; genus Labeo; species Labeo catla. The sequence continues at coordinate 74,943 of VONZ01001525.1, forward strand.
TGCTTAGGCATGTTATGTTGAGTTCTAGGGATCAAACAAAGACTTGGGCCAACCGCCACCGTTCCACTGCTCCTTGTTGGACAGAAAGTTTTACCACTGAGTCAGGTCCATCCAGTTTTTCCCAATGTCCATATCAAGCCAGTTTTCCAGTCTCCTTTAAATCTTCTTTCAATATCTGGGTTTAAAGTGAGACAGGTTTCACTTCACAGGTTTATTGAGAGCTGTCTGTGAGAGCACTATACTGCATCATTAGACTGCATCAACAGACCAACAGTTAGTTAGCCTGAAGAGGACAGTTTTCCATCGTTTATCATAGGCATAGTCTCTGAACTTTTGATCATCCCTTTTATGTTTAGATAGCATGAATAGTGTACCTTGTAGTTTACATTTAGAAAAGTGAGTGCAGATTGAGACGAGTAAAAGTGAGCACAATATTAAAAAAATAAATAAATAAAGCTCTGTGTGCTGTTGTTTACACAGGACTGAGAAGGAATATGCATTGATACAACTTTATTAAATATGTTACATCAGGGGTGCCAACCCTGTTCCTGGACATTTACCTTCCTGCAGAGTTTAGTTCCAACCCAGATCAAACACACCTATCTGTAATTATCAAGTGCTCCTTCAGATCCTAATTAATTGGTTCAGGTGTGTTTGATCAGGGTTTGAGCTTTCTCTGTAGGAAGGTAGATCTCCAGTAACAGGGCTGAGCACCCCTGTATTACATGGTTTATTTTGATAGGTTAACTGTTTTTGTGGTGTTAAGAGAAAGCATCTCCGCAGTGCGTTCTTAACATAAGAAAAAGACACAGTCATTTCTGCTTGCTGCAATAAATCGGTAATTCACTAAACAAGTGAATTTTGCTAAAATGATAGACAGATGTTATAGAATAATAATTTAATGAAAATGTAATTTTGACAAAAAATTGACATTTAACCTATTTTTTCGAATTTCATCGCAACATCTGAGGGGTTTTCCCAAATCGGATTATATATTTGGAATTCAGTCACTTACTCAGATTCAGCAATTAAGAGCCAGTATCTTTGGTCTGTGGGGACAGCCTATATGGTTACCCATCATTAATGCTGGAGTGGTAACCAGCAGCTGCTGCTAGCAGAGAGTTTAGACTGAGATAAGCTACACATGCCTAGAAACCCTATGTAATGCATGCAACCTGGATCATTAATTCAGGGCCCATAATTGAAAGTAGTGTTATCTTGTTTAAATTGCAGAAAATCTGGAACCAGTGTAATTGTCACGAATCTGGTCGGTGTCCCGCTGTCCGCTCACCGCCAGATGTCACTCTCGCCCTTTCACACACAGACTGTCACACTACACCCCGGACTACATTCCCCGTCAGCCATTGCACTTCACCCGTGACCAATCAGCGGCGCTATAAAAGCCCCGGTCTTTCCCCTTGCAAACCACGGAGTATTGTGAGTTGTTTGTTATTGTATTTCCTAGTTTCCATTGTTCCCGTGTTTTGTTCTCTCGCCTGGTCACCTCGTTTCGACGTTACGCCGCCTGCCTTTTTGTATTATTGCTCGTGTCTCGGATTCATCTCTCTCGTCGCGCCCCTTTACGGATTACGTTCGCTCCTGCTCGACCCACGCCTGTTTCAAGGACTTCTTTATGCCTAGCCCTGATATCCCTGTCTGCTGTTGTTTCGACCCTGCCTGTCCGACCATGTCTCTGTCTCGTTCTGTCAATAAAAGCGTGCATATGGATCCGCTCGCCTCTCGCCTCTCACTCCCCGTTACAGTAATGCAGCCACACCGTGATTATTACTTAAAACAAGAGTCACCGTTCCACTTCATGATATATCTATGATTTTTCCAGTGTGTGCATGTGTTTCTTACTGAATAAAGATTAGAGAAAAAATATTTTAGTGCTGTAGTAAATTAGCTCAATGTACATTAATAATTTCAATTAATTGTAATCAATTACGATTATTTATATCAGCAGCCAGAAATAACTGTAGCAGAATTAATATTACAATCAACAATGTTCATCCAGCAAATATGCAGTGTAATTTCATATAACTCTTTCAGTGCCACAGAAAATAACTTTTTTACAGCACTAATGAATTAGAACAGTGACTCTCAATTCCAGTCGTGGAGTACCACTGCTCTGCACATTTTGTATGTCTTCCTTATTTAACACACCTGATTTAGATCATCAGCTCATTAGGAGGGAGATCCATGAACTGAACCGAGGTCTCTCTCAGATAAGAGAGACTTACAAAATGTGCAGAGCAGTGATACCCCAGGACTGGAATGGAAAACCACTGCATTAGAGCATGTAGCAAGATTGGATTGTTAAGGGAACTTTGTTTGCGAGTACTGACCAGAGAAACTGAACTCTTGAAATTGTGAACAAATGTTTTATGACCCTAGTTTATGACACTAGTTTAAAGAAACAAACATACAATCACGCATACATGGGAAAAATGGCAAGTGAAAGAGTAAGTTAACCACCTGGACAGAACCACCAGTACCTTATTTAAAACCTCTGTTTAGTTTAATTTTAAATGCACGATTCTTGCATTGCCTTGGCCATAGAACAAGTGTGTGGATGCAGTCTCAGATGGAAGTCTTAATGCTTCAGTAGTTTAATAGTGGGGGAGTTGCAACAGTTTTTTCTAGGTTGAAGACCAGGTAGAAAGTTGGCTTGGCACAGAGGAGGTCCTGCGGTGTCATGGTCAGACTGTACATGTCACGGAGGCTGAACGAGAAATGAATGATCGAGAGTAGTCCCTTTGTAGCGTGACGGAAAACTCAAACGCGGACGTGCACGAATGAGCAGGTAAATCACGCAGTTGGTCTGAGAACGCTCCGATAAGGAGTAGAGATTTCCACCAAGAAATCCGCGTTCTCACACGCACACAAACAGGTAAATAAGCGCTCCGAAGAGCAGAGAGTTTTTACTCACGTGAGTTGAGCTGGAGACGGGACCTGACGTGGAGTCAAACATGAACTCAATGTCTGGTGCTGGATAGACACCTACTTCCTGCTTAAGTACCTGCGTGAGGTTACTTCCGGGTCCTCGTGACCTCACGTGACTCGGTGCGTGTGACAGTACCCCCCCCTCCAGGACCGGCACCAGACGGTCCCGGAACGGAGGATACCCGACGACGATAGTCCTGGATGAGGGCTGGATCCAGAATGAACCGCCCGGGAACCCAAGACCGCTCCTCCGGACCGTAGCCCTCCCAGTCAACGAGATACTGGGTGCCACGGCCCCGAGGACGCGAATCAAGGATTCGCCGGACGGTGTATGCAGGACCACCGTCAATGATCCGGGGCGGAGGTGGGGCAGGAACCTGGGGAGACAGAGGAGAGAAGAACACATGTTTGAGTTGGGACTGGTGGAAAACAGGATGGATCCGGAGGGATTTGGGCAGCAGGAGCCTGAAGGTGACAGGGTTTAACCGATGAGTAATCTTGAAGGGTCCGATGAAGCGGGCAGTGAGTTTTCTAGAGTCTGTTTTAAGGTTGATGTTGCGGGTGGATAAATAAACCCTGTCACCAACATGGAACAATCGTCCCGGGGGGGTGCCGGCGGCGATGTTGAGTGGTGTAACGAGTGTTGGCTTTCTGGATGGCGGTGCGAGCATGGTTCCAGAGCCGCCGGCACCGGCGGACCAACTGTTGGGCAGATGGGACCTCAACCTCCGGTTCCTGATGTTCGAACACCGGAGGTTGAAACCCATAGCATACCTCGAATGGGCTCAGGTTGGTGGCAGAGGAAGTGTGGATATTGTTAGAAAGTTCAGCCCACACGAGGTAGCGAGCCCAGGAGCGCTGATGCTCGCCGGCAAAGCATCGGAGGAAGCGCTCCAGCTGTTGGTTGGCCCGCTCCGTCTGACCGTTAGTCTGTGGGTGGAATCCGGACGACAGACTAGAGGTGGTCCCGATCAGACGGCAGAAGGCCTGCCAGAACTTGGCCGTGAACTGGGGCCCTCTGTCCGAGACGATGTCCTTGGGGAACCCATGCAGGCGGACTACGTGTTCGAGTATGAGCTCCGCGGTGGTCTTGGCCGAGGGGAGTCCGGTGAGAGCCACCAGATGCACAGCCTTGGAGAACCGATCCACAATGGTCAGGATGGTGTTCTTCCCTTGAGATTCGGGGAGTCCAGTGACGAAGTCGATGGAAATATGTGACCAGGGCCGTTTGGGGATGGGGAGGGGCTGCAGCTCGCCGGTGGATGGGGTGTTAGTGGTCTTGGAGCGAGCGCAGATGTTACATGCCTGGACGTACTGTTGTACGTCTCTCCTCAACGTCCTCCACCAAAACGCCCTGGTGATAAAGTTGATGGTCCTCTGGACTCCCGGGTGTCCTGCCAGAGTGGAATCGTGCCCCCACTGGAGAACTTCTTGGCGCAAGGTGTCAGGTACGAAGAGACGTCCAGTGGGGGTATCCGGAGGAGGTGGATTTTGGCTGTGGCTCTGGCGGACTCTCTCTTCTAACCCCCACCGGAGGGGAGCCAAGATGACGTGGGATGGCAGGACAGGCGCGGCCTCCGAGGTGGTGGAGTCTCGCTGGTGTTGACGGGAGATGGCGTCTGCTTTGCTGTTCTTCGAACCGGGCCGGTAGGATAGTTGGAAATTAAAATGTTCGAAGAACAGGGCCCACCGCGCCTGCCTGGGGTTAAGCTGTTTGGTCTGGCGGATGACGGTGAGGTTCTGGTGGTCGGTCCAGACGGTGAATGGGTCGCCGCCGCCCTGGAGCCAGTGACGCCATTCCTCCAATGCCCACTTGATGGCCAACAGTTCACGGTCCCCTACCCCGTAACACTGTTGAGTGGAATTGAATTTTCTAGAGAAAAAACTACATGGGTGTAGTTTACCGTCTGGACCACGTTGTGAGAGGACGGCTCCTACGCCCACATCGGAGGCGTCCACCTCAACAACGAAGGGTTTGTCCGGGTTAGGGTGGGTGAGGACTGGAGCGGTGGTGAACAGGTGGCACAGAGTCTTGAAGGCTTGGATGGCTTCGGGGGTGAGGCGAAAAGTTCCGTGAGAGGGTTTGGTGAGAGCAGTGAGGGGTGCTGCAGTTGTGCTGAAGCCCTGGATGAATCGCCTGTAGAAGTTGGCGAACCCCAGAAAACGTTGTAGCTGTTTAAGCGACGTGGGTAGGGGCCACGAGCGCACAGCCTCCAGCTTCTGGGGATCCATGGCCACACCCTGAGACGAGATGACAAAACCGAGGAATGTGGTGGAGTGCTGGTGAAAAGCACATTTTTCCAACTTGCAGTACAACTGATGGGCCAGCAACCTCCGTAGCACTGCTCGGACATGCTGGGTGTGTTCCTCCAGAGTCTTAGAATATATGAGGATATCATCCAGATATGCATAGCACCAGCGACCCAGCATGTCCCGGAGAACGTCGTTGATGAGTTGTTGAAATGCAGACGGACTGTTGCACAGACCAAACGGCATAACGAGGGTCTCGTAGTGACCGGTGGGGGTTATGAAGGCCGTCTTCCACTCATCGCCCTCTCTGATGCGGACCAAGTTGTAAGCGCTCCGTAAGTCCAGCTTCGTGAAGAAGCGGGCACCAGAGAGGGCGTCCAGGGCGGTGTTGGTAAGAGGGAGTGGATGACGGTTCTTGATGGTGATTTGGTTAAGCCCCCGATAATCCACACAGGGACGAAGACCCCCGTCCTTCTTCTTGACAAAGAAAAACCCCGCGGCCGCCGGGGAGCGGGAAGGGCGAATAGTGCCGGCCCGGAGCCCTTCCGCTACGTACTCCTCCATCGCCTGATGTTCAGTGGCAGACAAGGAGTACAGGCGGCCGCGAGGGGGCACCGCGCCCGGCACGAGGTCAATGGCGAGGTCGTAGGGGCGACGAGGTGGAAGTTGGGCAGCGCTGCGTTTGCTGAAGACCTCGGCCAGGTCGCGATACGGGACAGGGACCTCCTCCAGGTTGATATCGGAGGCCTCGGACTCCCCTGAACACGTCCCAACCGGCGCCCGGAGACAGAGCTCCTGACAGGTCGCCCCCCAGTGGATTATTTTACTGTTGGTCCAGGAGATGAAGGGGTCGTGAGCAATGAGCCAGGGATGTCCCAGGATGACGGGTGGTGAGGTGATCTTAGTGACATATAGTTGAATCGTTTCGGTGTGGTTGTCGATGGTGAGAAGGATTTCTTTGGTGCGACGGATGACAGGGCTGAAGTTGAGGGGACGACCGTCAATGGCGGTGATGGTTAGCGGTTGGGATAACACCTCAGTCTCAATCCCCAACTGGGCGGCATAATCCTGATCGATAAAGTTCCCAGCCGCACCTGAGTCAACAAATGCGGTGGTCACGATCCGTTGGTGGCCCACGAGGATTGATACCTGAAGGAGCATCCGGGATTCGGCGGGACAGGATTTCTTCGTCACCGGACCAGGTAAAGACCTCCCCCTCTCTACCTGGTCTGGCCGTTTCTACCTGGTCTGGCCGTTGAGCTGGAGACGGGACCTGACGTGGAGTCAAACATGAACTCAATGTCTGGTGCTGGATAGACACCTACTTCCTGCTTAAGTACCTGCGTGAGGTTACTTCCGGGTCCTCGTGACCTCACGTGACTCGGTGCGTGTGACAGTACAGCACGTTGGTCAATTTAATGTTGTTTTTTAATTGTGCTTTATAAATAAATTGCTTTGCCATAACATTGCAACTTACAGTGCAGTTTAAGTTGTCATTATAAAATGGTAATTTTGTGAATAGAACATTGAATATGTGTAACTACAAAGTGTGCTGCATAAGTGCACAATGTTCCTCCTCTCCAATGGCTATCTATACAAGTAAGCTTGGTGTCCTGTGTCAGATAGGTTTTGTATCACTCTTAAGAGGCTTAGTTTGTGTTGACTGTACATTATTCTAATCATTACATGGCTACTTACTAAATAAATAAATGAAAATAAACCTAAGATTTAAGTTTACATTATTTTATCATGTGAGAAGAAAGACACAATGGAGTGATGAGACATGACATTAGTGCAGCATGTAGGATTTTATTTGCCTGGGAAAATGGTCAATCCAGTTTAGCATTCATTATACAAAAAATACTGCAGAATTGGCTGATCAGAATCAAGCATTTCAGAAAGTCAATGTCATAATGTTCTTAATCGTCTAGCATGTATGCAGTAGATTCAGAATTATGTAAACTGACTCTTTTTATAAGTCTACTAACTAGAATGATAATCTTGTAGCTAATTATTATTCATTTTTAGCTCGTAGTCTTTTTTTTTCTCTCTGCACAATATTAGATTTCATATAACTGTTATGCTTGATAGCTTTTTTCTTTACAGCAAATACTGTAAGAGTAACGGCCATGTTAAAGTTTGTTGTCAGCAACAAGGTTGAAAATGTTAGACTAATATCCTTGAAATATATGTGCTATAAAAAGGAAATGTATCCTTTGGTGATTTGTAACACAGATCCTTAGTTCTCCACATCTTACGTAAGAAGCAGCGAATGTGAATGACCTCTGTGTGAGTGTACTGTTAGCTAAGGAATGTTCCAGGCTAAGTACAAGTTAAGTGATTTTGAAATATAAAGTGGTTGTTTCTGTGGTAATCAACAGTATTCACAGAATTGTACTTAATTTAGGATTTTTAACAGAATATACACAGCTTGAAAGATACACAGCTTGCAATTTTGATGGAAATGCAAATACATGTTGTAACAAGTTACTTTGACAGTTTATTTTCCAAGTGAGAAAGAAGTACACTTTAGAATAACTTTATTTACATCAACAATACTTGCTACTTATCATGGAAATATATGACTGAATGTACTTAACTGCATGTTATTTACAATTAAATAAATGCATTTTTTATTTATATTAATGCAGCTAGTTAAATGTAGGACTAATTAGTTAAATGTAGGGTTTTTTTCCTGACTTTTGTGTAAGTACAAAGATGTACTTATTTCTAGCATATTTATAGGACATATCCTTTTTATAGCACATATACATAAATGTAATTTACTTCTTTTGTCTCTGAAATATGCTTAGTGAAAAAATTAATAATGTGAATTAAATAAAGTGAATAAATTTAAATATAAAGTACTTTAATGTCATTTCTTTATTTATTGTATTACACATTTATAATTATGAAGTTGAAATTTAGAATATTAAATGTCTTTAAAGGGGTCATCGGATGCCCATTTTCCACAAGTTGATATGATTCTTTAGGGTCTTAATGAAAAGTCTAAAAAATACTTCTATAAAAATTCTCAGTGGTAGTGTAAGACAACACCCTTTTTACCTTGTCAAAATCGGCTCTGCAAAAATCATCCTATTCTGGTCGAGGCTGCTTTAAATGCAAATGAGCTCTGCTCGCCCCGCCCCTCTCTTCTCTCTGGAGTAACGAGCCTGTTTACTTTAGCCGTGTTTAGCCGCTAAACTTGCTAACTAGCACATTATTAGGAAAGGTGATCGCAAAGATTCATAAAAAAACGCTTATACACACTTCTGCTGTAATTGAAGCTGCATCATGAATGATTTGCGCAAACATAGACAGATATACATAGATCGGGAGGCGCATTCCCTTCACAAACAAACGGAATCCACTGCATCTTCAGCAGCTCAGATGTCAGGAGTAAATGAGGACCACTACGTTCATTATTACATCCAGCAACACAACACCTCAATCGCTCAATTCTTGTCTAACTTACATCCCTGCTCCGGCATCAAAACATGGAGATTGGACTGTTACAACTGATCTGAGGTAAGATGCTCATGTCAATCAACTATCGTGGGAGCAGCCTCTGTGGATGTGACCCTACAATGACAGGCATCTGAGAACGGCTCGATTTGAAAAAGGGAATATTATTTTTACAGAATAATAAAAAACCACTGCATGGATTTTTATCAGTATAGGGTAGATTTGTACATACATTGCCAACACACATTAATGTTCAAACAACATGTAAAAGTGAACTTAGCATCCGATGACCCCTTTAATATAACTTTAAATGTCAAACAACACACCACAGTTAAATTTATCACATGCTTATGTGTTAGGAAGTTAGTTAACACATCAAAAATTGTGCACACAAACAAGTTTATTTCTTTAGTGCATGACTTTTTTTGACAATTTTTGCAAATACTGAAGTTTTTTTTTTTTTTTTACTAAAGCAAAATAATTTATTTTGTTTCATCAAAAAAAAAACATATAAATAAATAATTAGAATGACAGAATAGTTTTACTTTCACTCACACATGCAGGGGACATTTAATTGCTGACATGTGCAATAAATAGTGACATTATATACCATTATACAGACCTAAAAATGTATTAGAGGTGCAATCTGTCCGAAATTCTATTACATTGCAGAAGCTGCCGCAGCTAAATTTTATGTAGCTGCAACTTAAGTCTTTCTGCCTGCCAAAAACTAACACAGTTCCATTTATCAGGACAGGGAATTTCAGGGGACGTCTAAAGGAGTTGAGAGAATTATTTGCTGAAGTGACAGTCTGCGTTTGGCCTGCCGTCTGCCTCTGTGTTTGCCATCTGAGTCCAGCTCTGACAGATGGGGTGCAGCGGCACATATGGAAATGCCCCTGCTAAACTGCCCTCAGACAAGCAGGAATCTGGCAAAGCCTTTGGGACAAATGATCGGTCATCAGAATAGGCTTTGAATTAAATTAAGTGGTGATCTATCAACAGTGTCACTTTTTTGATGACTTCACAAATTTCGGTGTTAATGGGAAAGTGTGGGATTGGTAAAGAGATAAAAAAAAAAAGTAGTGTCCTAGATGGCAATACTATGGTAGGGGAGAGCGGGGACGAAAGTAACGCCAGACGAAAGTAACAAAGCTATTTTCTTAGAGACTGGACTAAATTTGCTGTCCAAGCTATGACAGCACATTCAGCGTGCAACCCTTGATGGGGCTGAGAAATATCACATGATTTCGTCAAAGTTTATGTTAGGTCCAGAAAGCAGTTTTCAAGTACAATATGTAAATTATGGAAACAGTAATTTTTTTCAAATTAGTTGTTGTGTTTCTCGTTTCATGTGTCACAGTAATGATCAATCTACATGTTATTTAATGCTGTAATACATCCTGAAGTTTGGCTTTTCAGAATTTGTTAATATAGAAGTAAATTGGATTTAAATGTCATTTAAATTTCGTTCCTGTCAGGACAAAAGTAACACTTTTGTCCCCCTACAGTGACAACAAGTGTTTCTTTTGTCCCGCAGCATGCTAATTTGGTGACTTTCTGTGTCTTGCATCATTTATTAAAACGTTTATCATAAATGTTTATGTTGAATTATACCAAAGGAATATGCCAAGAGTGAGGGTCAGAAAGACAGAGATCTGATTCAGCCACATGTTCATGAGAGGCCGTTTCTGTCAGGAATATCACTCTCAGGGCTGTCGCATTTACTTTAGTCATATTTAGTGATATAACATCTTTTGTCTTTTTAAATTATGTTTTTCTGAAAAATGGTACTTTTGTCCCCACTCTCCCCTATGGTACCACAGAATTTAGTAGTATCACTTTAAAGTATGTCTAAAAACTGCGGCATTACCAAAAAAGTGATTTCCCCTGAGAAGGTTTAGTTTAATTTGTCAGTTTTGGTATTATACCATTGCTTGCTTCTGTGAATGCTGTAAATGCGCTAACCCAAATAATGGCATGAAATCAATGCTGAGCAATTAAATAATTTTTTTTTTTTATTGTATTGTATTTGAATCATTGTTTCAGAATAACTATTTTCGCCTACATTTGTTTTAGGGACACAATATACTTCTCACCACTTTAATTTTGTTTCAAAGCATTTTGCCAAAGGTGAGACATTTTACTTTAAAGTGAATTCTGCCTTTTGCTCACTCAGTGGTTTTGTTGTACCGTATGTTCCGGCTGACTGCTGCATAATTGCTAGTTATTGTGCTGTTGTGAAGGTATGTATTCTAGTAACATCCCATTGACACCCAAGAAATGAGATGTGAGGCCAACAACAGAGCTTTGTGAAGAGAGGTATTTGTGCATCATGTTGTAACCTAAAATAATGATTTTCAATTAAGAGCAATTTGCAACAAAATTGGCTCAGCAGGGAAACAATGACACACTAATATTTACACATACACAAATAATTAAATGTTTATTATAAACTGTTAATTTTTCGGTGCGTATTCTTGTAGCTTGATGAAATTACGATTGAACCACTCATGTCACATGATACCTTGGAAAAAATATCCTAATTTGTGTTCCAAAGATCACCATGTCACACCTGTGGACTGTCTGTGTGTGTTTTTATCCCCATGTGCTCACTGTGAACCAGTTTTTCCCTCCCTTTGATTAATCATTTTTTCACCTGTGTCCCTTTAATTACCCCTCATTACGTCTTGTATTATAGTGTTGTCTTCCCCATGATTCCTTTGTCAGGTGTTAAACGTCTGTGTGTTCCTGCCTGCCCTGTGTTACCCTGTTTGGACTATTAAAGACTATTTTTCGTTATACTCCTTCGTCTCCTTGTTCCTCGCTCCTCATTCCTTAAAGTAGCAAACACTGACAGAACACCGGACCTAAAAAAAAAACTTTATTGTGTGTTTCCCATTCGTTTTTGTTTCTGTGTTTTGTTCAGTATTTTTTTCCCCTGTGTTTGCCCATGGATCCCCTCACCTCAATGTTTACCTCCCTCGCCCACAAGGACCTTCCCCTCCTGGAGTATGCGGTTGAGTTCAGCCAGCTCGCCGTTTTAACGGCATACGACAATGCTGCACTGAACTCACTGTTCTGGATCAGGCCAATTTACCACCAGCCTGTCGACCTCCCAGACATCACAAGACTGAGCTGGAGGAATGCTATTATGTCTAGAGAGCGTCCATCCCACTGCCTGGTGCTCAAGCCCGAGCCCACCAATGATGTACAGGGTGACAGAGCTGAGGGTCGTCATGGAGCCGATGCTGCAAGTGACGTCAGACCAGGTGCAAGAGCCTACTACTACGCCCACCATGAGGGAAAGCCGTGGAGAGTGAGATCCCGGAGAGGAGTCTATGCACCATGGCTGAGGGTGAGCTAATAGTGGATCTGGGACGGACTGTGGAACACAAAAGGAGAGATTATTGATGCATATACCGACCTGCCCCCTCTCCTCCCACATACGCCGGAGCCCTCTGTCACTCCTGTTTCCACGTCCAGCCTGGAGAAGTCTGCTGTTCCCACATATGGCCCAGTGAGGGCTCCGGTCCCCACGTCTAGCCCAGGGAGGACAACAGATCCCAAGTCATGCCCTGGGAGAGCTGTTGTTCTCACCTCCAGCCCAGAGAGGGCTCCTGTTCCCACGTCCAGCCCAGAGAGGGCTCCTGCTCCCACATCCAGCACAGAGAGGGCTCCTGCTTCCACGTCAAGCCCAGAGAGGGCTGCTGTCCCCATGTCTGCCCAGGGATGGCCACAGATCCCGAGTCTAGCCTAGAGAGGGCTCCTGTTCCGACGTACAGCCCAGAGAGGGCTCCAGTTTCCAAGTCCAGCCCAGAGAATGACTCTGTTCCTAAGTTCAGCCCAGAGTGGGCTCCTGTCCCCGAGTGCAGTCCAAGGAGGGCTTCTGTTCCCAGGTTCTGCCCAGAGAGGGCTTCCGTTTCGAAGTTCAGCCCAGAGTGTGACTCTGTTCCTAAGTTTAGCCCAGAGTGGGCTCCTGTCTCCGAGTGTAGCCCAAGGAGGGCTTCTCTTCCCAAGCTTCGCCCAGAGAGGGCTTCCGTTCCCAAGTTCAGCCCTGAGAAGGCTTCTGTTCCAAAGTCCAGCCAGGAGAGGGCTTCTGTTCCCAATGGCAGCCCAGGGAGGGCTTTTGTTCTAGAGTGCAGCCGTGAGATCCAGAGCCCATCATCTGTGCAGTGGAATCACCGCGGGTCTGCCAGTCTTTTTGTTTCACCTGTGTCATGTTAATTACACACGTAGAACATTCACAATACCGGATGAAGGAGCACAAGAAAGACTACAACTTAAATACTAAAGCAAATAAGGCTGATAAACAAGACACACTTGAACCAAATGACACAATCAATGGGAGATAGAAACTAGGTTACCGAACATAAGGAATGAAAACACAACAAAACAGTCTTATGTCTTGAGTCAGACTGAATTTTGTTGTTACATAAAATAATCAATTAGAACATTAATGATATCTGCTACATTAATAATTAATATTGGTTCTGTTCTGTTTATCCTAGGGGGGTTATTTGTGCTCTCCCTGCTCATATCCATGCTAGGCTGCATGGATTGGCAGGGAGTGTTTGCCCAGAACAGAACCATACCCCCAACCAAAAAATGTATGCTAATTGTAAGTTATTTGACGATAGTGGTCCTGACAGAAACAACTTTTTTTCACTATATTTTATTGCTGAAGGAGTTGACATGTTGCATGCTCTGACACTGCAGTGATCAGGTGCAGTAAATTTTAAGTTTACTATTTGTAATTAGTTTTATGAGTAGAGCTTTGTGATGACATAAACACTTTTAACAAGTCAGAATCTCGTAATTACAGTGGTTCCTAATTAAACACACCTGAAACTAATTAAACACAGCTAATCAAGGTCTTCATGAAAAGTGAAAAACATCCATTCCAGGATGTTGGGGAAGGCTGGAGCTGAACCCTGTAAAACATTGGCAGGATTGACCACCGCTGCCTTAAACGATAAGTCGACCGGTCAGAAACTTTGCATTATTTAGCTAACCTATTTTTATTTGTCACATGCTGAATGGACATTTTGGAGCCTGCATGAGTAATTGGAGCAAATGTGTTGAGTTTGATACAAGGAAGAATTTTTGTCCTTCAGCAAAGTGGGTTTGGTTTTGTCGGTACACATTCTCTATGATGAAACTCTGGGTTACTTGAAGTGTATTTAGTCAGACAGGGCTGTTCACTTCGGGAAGCAAAACAAGGCTTCAAGTGTTCTGCTGTTAGCCTGAATTCACATGGTGGCCAGTTCTCCCATTCCTACTGAGTTTGCACATAAAAGAAACACTAGATCTCAAATGTAAAGCTTTTCTGCATTTCCTCCTCACCTCATCAGTTTTTAAGAGGCATTAATCTGCTAATTACGTGGGCCTTAATTATGCTAACAGCACCATGTCAAGGGCTCCTGTCTCCAATTCCCTTTAATAGCCAGTCACTTAATACAGTGGCACCTAACTGACTTTGGAAGCACTTAAATGCCCTGTTGTAAGGATGCACTAGAGAGGATTGCATTTCAATCACAGAGAAGACATGCTAAGTTATTCATCAGCGTTGCAGTGAATCGCGCTGTGTAAAGTAGGTTGCAATTGTTTCAAAGTAGCGTGACTGATTCCAAAAGGGTTCATTCAGCTGAGGTCAATTACATAAAGACTGAATCATTGTTTGGAAGCGAAAACCTTTATGTGGTGGCTGGGTTCTAATATGCATGAATAAATATTTATGGTGATAATTAGATGCTTTCATTTACATGATTGCAGCCAGTTCCTGCATCTCATATGTGCCAGATATAACACAAATGTGTTTCTGAGATACACTGTAACGTTCACTGCACATTAGTACATTAAATGAGATTAAGCTGAAGCACTAAAAATAATGGAAATAAAAGCTAAAACTAAATTAAAAATAAATATATATATATAACTATAACGAAACTTTATATAAGAATATCAAGTTTATTATCTAACATGTCTCAAATATTGCACTGCAACATTTTCACAGAACAGAGAGAGACAATCAAGACATACCGTAATATAAAAGAAGAAGAAAGTGGCAGAGAGAAGGGAAACAGACTTTCAGAAGCCAATGATGCAGAAGTCTTTGACAGACAAACAGTGGCCTTTGTAAATCACCTCAGAGAAACAGTCTGCTTGACCCTGACATCAATCCACCACTTGTGAATGGCAAATGAAAACCTCAGTAACACAAGCAGGTCTAGGAAAGATAACACTGGTCTGGAGACCCAAACAAAAACAAAAGGGTTATGTTATCGCCCTCTCATATCACGACAGCTTTGTGTGACCTACTGAGGGTGACCCTAATTTATTCAGCAGTTGCCATCCATGACTGACAAGCAGCCAGCAGGAAAAACATGAAGGTACATTTCCTTCACTTAAACCCTCTGAGGTAAAATACTTTTAGAAAAAAATAAATAAATATTAGAATGCAAATAAAGTGCTGCAGGGATGACATAGTTTTTGTACACCAAAATCGAGTAATCCATTATCATTTTAGCATTTTGGGTTTCATCATCCTCAAGTCAGTGGGTTTGAAGTTCAATGTCTTTAGTGAACACAAGCTCAAGATATTTTCACGTTTGATTCTACAATATAAGATGCATCGATATATGCAGATTTTTTTTAATAAATAAAGATTAAATAAAGAATAAAAAAAAAAATTCAGAACTGTAATGGTGGTGAGGTTGAAATCATGTGACTGGGGTGAGAAGGAAGGCAGCAAAACTGTCATGGGACAAACGTGAAGGACAGCTACAGTACCTTGCAAAAGTATTCATACCCCTTCATTGTTTTCACTTTTGTTATGTTGCATCCTTATGTTAAACTGCTTTAAATAACATTTTTTTCCACATCAATTTACACTCCATACCCTTAATGACAAAGCACAAAACAGATTTGTGACAAATTTGCTAATTTATTAAAAATAAAACACTGAAATAAGTACATTGCATAAGTATTCATACCCTTAACTCAGGACTTAAGTCTTTTTGGGTATGATGTGATAAGTTTTGTTCTCGCTAGTCTGGCAATTATCTGCCATTCTTCACCTCACCTTTTCACCTCTCAAGCACTGTCAGCTTGGATGGGGCTGGCAGATATTTTCAGGTCTCCCCAGAAATATTTGATTGCGTTCAAGCCCAGGCTGTGGCTGGGACACTCAAAGACATTCACAGAGTTGTCTATAAGCCACTCTTGCTGTGTGCGCAGGGTCACTGTCCTGTTGGAAAGTGAGCCTTTTGCACAGTCTGAGGTTCTGAATGCTCTGGACTGGGTTTTCATTAAGGCTATCTCAATATTTTGGTGCATTGAGCTCTTCCTTTACTCTGATGAGTCCCTTAGTCCCTGCCGCTGAAAAACAGCCCCACAGCATGAGGCTGCTACCAGCACACTTTACTGTTGGGATTTTACTCTGCAGGTGATGAGCAGTGCTTGGTTTCCTTCAAACATGATGTTTGGAATTGAGGTTCATCAGTCCAGAGAATCATGTTTCTTACAGTCTGACAGTTCTTTAGGTGTTTTTTTGCAAATTTCAAGTGTGTTTTCATGTGTCTTCACTGAAGAGAGGACTGAGGATGGCCACACTGCCATAAAGACCGGATTAGTGGAGTGTTGTAGTGATGTTTATCCTTCTGTAAATATCTTCCATCTGCATATATGATCATGGAGTTCAACTAGAGTGACCATCAGCTTCTTGGTCACCAGTATAACCAAAATCCTTCTCCATCAATTGTTCATTTTGGCCAGGAGGCCAGCACTAGGGAGAGTCCTAGTTGTTCCAAACTTCTTCCATTATGGATAATGGAGACTACATGCTTCTGTGAACTTTCAATGCAGCAGATTTTTTTCTGAACTTTTCCCCAGATCTGTGCCTTGACACAAGCCTGTCTGAGCTCTACAGGCAGTTCTTTTGACCTCAGGGCTTGGTTTTTGCTCGGATGTGCATTTTCAGCTATTAGATGTTTTTTTCAAGAGGTGTGTGCCTTTCCAAATCATACCCATTTAATTGAATTTGCCACAGCTTAGTGTAGTGTAGTAACATCTACAAGCAATATGAGTGCTCCTGAGATAAAATTCAAGTGTCCCAGAAAAGGGTATGAATACTCATGCAATGGAATAATTTCAGTATTTATTTCTAATAAATTTAAACAAACCTGTTTTGTGTTTTGTCATTATGGTGTATGGAGTGTAGATTGATGTAGAAAAAAAGTAATTTAAAGCAGTTTAACATAAGGCTGCAAAGTAACAAAATATGAAAAAATGAAGGGGTATGAATACTTTCGCAAAGCGCTGTATATATACATGTTATAAATTAGGCTTCTCACACTGATTAGTTGGATTATCTGAATGTGCTTTTCCCAAACTTTGTTAAATAAACTTCATTTCGTGAAGATTATTATGATGAGAAAAACATGTAAGAATCATGAGCTTTTGTTGGTCACAGAGTTTGTTTTCTGCAATAATCCATAAGCCAATGGAGATATCTGACAGAACCAGGCTGATGCTATCTTCCAGGTTGGCCTACAAAAATACGTCATCACTGCTGCCCTCTATACCGATATAGATACGAATACAGAGATTGTGTAAAATATTGATCAACAAAAATAACTTAAAAATATTTCCACTTGAATAAGGTGGGTACAAAACAATGCAAAATAATTATAGAACATTTTGTGAAAAAAAAGTCTCTGTCACTGCATCTTCAGCATATATGACTTTTTTGGAGTAACAATAAGGTCACATTGAATATGTGGCTTCTCTCTGAATAGAAAGCTGGTCCATTCTTGCAGTGGGTTGTTGATGTGGGGTTAACCCTGAGGTCAAACAGTAGTGACCCGACGGACTGTCTTTGCTCCCTTGCAGTACAGACTAGAAAAATCACCCTCTTTCTGTTTTTGAGAGCTGAAAATGACAATATCAGGAACCTGTTGAGAGAAATAGAACAATTTGCATTTATTGAAATCTATTGCATTTATTGCATCCTGGCATGGTGGTTCCCCCAGTGTCTACGATGATTATGGACCTGGTAGTTTCAGCCTGATGTAAGAAAATATGATTTCCTGACAGTTCAGCAGTTTCAAATGAAATGCTTAAAAATTAAATGATTGTTTCCTGAAAATGACACATCATACAATCAGCAATAATGTGAAAAAAATGTGATTTAAACATAGTATATGATTGTATATCATTTGTATAAGAGTACTCATTTACCCAGTACTTAACTGTTCGACTGAATATTCCTTCACATAGTAATAGAGATCAGTATTTTCCCCCAGGTGTGAGGCAGAAAACTTTAGACTGAGGTGTCAGAAATCCCACCACTAGTTTTGAATAATGCAGAGGTTGTAATTCTCTCTCCTCTTACCCGTGGAGAGCTGATGATGTTTATCGTGCTGTCAGCTCTATTCCTGAGGTCATGGTGTCCTAAACCTGTGGGGTGAAGAGCAGTTGTGTGTGTGACTTTACATCTTATGGACATAACTAACAATGCACAATGTGCACTTAGTGCTGTATTCAAATACAAAAGTCATATTTAGGATGCTGGTCTAGTTTCCCAGTAGAAATAATAAAGAAATACATTTTTTTACTTACTATGATAATAAGGCTTAAAATATCTTAAAAAGTCTGATTTAGGATATGAGAAGAAGAATCTAAAATATTTTATGATCTTTTACAAGATATCTTTTTATTCCGGATACATTTACTTAAGAAGCAAAATTACTTAAGATATTAAGTCAGTAAAACTTCACAATAAGGTTTCATTAGTTAGCTACTTTAGTTAACATGAACTAAGAATGAACAATACATCTACAGGATTTAATAATCTTATTTAATATTAATTTCAGCATTTACTAAAATCAAAAGTTGTGTTTGTTGACATTACTTGGTCTGTGAACTAACATGAACTAACAATGAACAACTGTATTTGTATCAACTAACGAAAAACAAATAATAAATACTGTAATAAATGTATTGTTCATTGTTATTTATGTTAGTTAATTCCTTAACTAATGTTAACAAATAACACTTCATTGCAAAGTCTTACCATTAAAGTGGAAGTGAAGTTCAGTTAAGTTTACATTATTTAGTAAAGTGATGTCAGGTTAATTAAAAAATAGTTAGAAGTAATAGAAAAAATAGTGGAAGTTGTTTTTCTAAATAATGTAAACTTGACTGACTGCTTCTTTAAGTCTTGTTTTCTGTAAAATGTATCACAATTACTATGAAAATTCATATTAACTCAAAGGAAATACAAGATTAAATTTCAAGAAATAACAAGAAATACTGCCCCACTGGCAGATATTTTTTCTCTTTGTAAGAAAAGAACTCTCAGAAAACAAGACTCTTGGGTCATTTTGCTTCCCAAGTAAATGTTTTTTGTTTTAAGAATGAATATTTGTAATAGAAAACAAGTCAAAAATGCTTAGTAAGATGTTGTGTGTGCTCACAAAAACAAAACAAAAAAAAAAAAACCTGAAAAAAAATGAGATTGTTAATCAAACAAAGATTGTATGTTTTATAATATATGTTTTACAATAGTATACTATATGTCTTTGCACTTTTTTGTGGTTCTCGCTATTAACAAAACATTAACTATGACTTTTGCCTCAGTAAACTCCTAAGTTGCTGCTTATTAACAGTTAGTGAGGTAGTTGTTAAATTCAGGTACTGGGTAGGATTAGGGATGGTTATGCAGAATATGTGCTTTATAAGTACTAATAAATAGCCAATATGTTATGAACAGGCTGCTAATAAGCATCTGGTTAATAAGCATCTAGTGAGAATACTAAAAGTGTTACCTTTTTTTCTTTTGTTTTAACAAACACCTAACTCTTTTTTTTTTTAGTAGTGTATATTTGATATCCCAAAAACTTGCTTTCTTGTTTCAGTCTGTACAAATATATTACATAAAGTAGACATAATCCCCCATATATTTTTGCATAACACATAATTTTACTGGGTGTTAAGTTCTGAGATGTATTTTGGTGCTATTACTTGTTACGTCTTCGATGTGGTATCCTAGGTTAACTTTTCCTCTGGTTTCATCAGCAACAGACATCCTCCTACTGCTTAAATTGACAGTCCACAAAGAGGAGCTGGAAAGACAAATGCAATACATCAAAAGTTTTCTCAAGCCACACTGTAAAACGTGCTAAACTGCAATTATTACCTTAAAAAGCCATTGCTAATTGACTTAATTCATAAAAAAAAATTTAGTAATATTAAAGAATATTTGACTGCAATGTAAGAGTTTACACTATACAGTTAAGTCTGTTCAAAATGGAACATTTATTGTATAATGTGCAGTATACATCATGTACTAATTATCCTTCACATTTTAGCAAATGAAGTAGGGCATCAGGTTAAATTTTGCACAAAGGACATAGAAATATCAGTACAGCAATATGCATAAGTGCTATGGTAGTATGTAATTTTGGAACAGTGTTTGGTTTTTATGGAAAATGCTGTATTTTTCTCCAGTATTTCCACGATTTGTTTCAAGGCTGCTGTTTCAATGGCTTGAAAATGTGTAATGGTACTGTTCTGTTACAGAAGATTTTGTAGTCATTGCGTTCATTCACTTTGTGTGTCTTTGTATGCCTGTCAGTGTTAAAGGAGAAGTCCACTTCCAGAGCAAAGATTCACATATAACATATAATGTACTCACCCCCTTGTCATCCAAGATGTTCATGTCTTTCTTTCTTCAGTCGTAAAGAAATTATGTTTTTCAAAGGAAAACATTTCAGTATTTTTCTCCATATAATGGACTGATATGGTGCCCCGATTTTGAACTTCCAAAGTGCAGTTTAAATGCGGCTTTAAACGATCCCAAAATGCGGTTGTAAATTATCTCAGCTGAGGAAGAAGGGTCTTATCTAGCAAAACGATCGGTTATTTTCATAAAAATAATACAATTTATATGCTTTTTAATCTCAAACGCTCATCTTGTCTTACTCTCCCTGAACTCTGTTTTTGTTCCTGTTCATGACAGTTAGGGTATGTCGAAAAACTCCCATCTCACGTTCTCCCTCAACTTCGAAATCACCCTATATCGCTGTTTTACCTTTTTGTTAAGGGTGTTTAATGTTCTTTGCATGTTCACTTTGCATAGACTGGGTCTGTACTCGTGCAGCGATGTAGGATGATTTTGAAATCATTGTTGATTTCACACTTGAAGTTGAGGGAGAAAATACGATTGGAGTTTTTTGACATACCCTAACTGTCTTGAGTCAGAATACACCGAGTTCAGACAGAGCAAGACAAGACGAGCATTTGAGATTAAAAAGTATTTAAATTGTATTGTTTTTATGAAAATAACCCATCGTTTAACTAGATAAGACCCTTCTTCCTCAGCTGGGATCGTTTACAACTGCGTTTGAAGCTGCATTTAAACTGCATTTTGGAAGTTTAAACTCGGGGCACCATATCAGTCACTTACATGGAGAAAAAAATGAAATGTTTTCCTCAAAAAACATAATTTCTTTACGAATGAAGAAAGAAAGACATGAACATCTTGGATGACAAGGGGGTGAGTACATTATCTGTAAATTTTTGTTCTAGAAGTGGACTTCTCCTTTAACATTTAAGAACTGAGAAGAAAAAAGAAGATGATGCGCAATGTTCAGAAAGGCTTCTGTCACTTATGGATCATTTCCCCTATTCTGGATGTTCAACAGTGGTCCAGCTGGTGCATTCAGAAAAGCTTCAAAACAAGTATGGTATACACAAAAATGTCTTACCTGACTTTGCTTTTAGAGCTCGATTCTGTAAAAGAAAAGAAAACAACAGACATTTAACTTGATGTTTCTGGTTTTAGCCTCAGGCAGCACTAGTCAACTGCTAGCAAGCTTGACTAGCAATAACATCTTAGTAGCTGGTGCAACAAGAGGATAAGAGACAGTAACACATTTCAGAGTTGTATTTTTATGTGTGTGTGTGTGTGTGTGTGGAGATTTGTGATGGAAATAATATGATGTGGAAAGAAGAACTGGTCACACTTTATTTTAAGGTCCAGTTCTTGCTATTAACAAACCATTAACTACGGCTTTTGCCTCAATAAACTCTTAATTGGCTGCTTATTAATAGTAAGTGAGGTGGTTCAGGTATTGGGTATAGGAATGTAGAATAAGGTCATGCAGAGTATGTGCTTTTTAAGTACTAATAAACAGCCAGTGTTAATTATAAGCATGCTAATAAATAACTAGTTAATAGTGAGAATTGTTCCCTATACTAAAGTGTTACTGAAAAAGTGTTTTTGCAATCAGTTACAAAGTTTTGTGAGCACTTACTTACATTTTCTTGAATTGTATTAAATATATGCATATAAATATTCACATACAATGTTTCATTGTAATTAATGTTTCATTGTAAATTAATGTTTGCACATATGCCAGAGGACTTATAATAGAAGAAAAACAGGTAACAATTCCAATTTTCAAATGTGCTAGTATTGTTACTGTATATGTAATACCTCATGTACAGTTGAATAAATACACAAATTATATATATATATATTGTTTTGTTTTTTTTCGTTTCGTTTTCAAATCCATTCAGCCGATCTCCGGGTCTGGCGGTCCTTGATTATTACGCCGAAATGAGAGTATAGTTCCTAGCCATATCAGCCTAGAAAATCGCAACTTTTCATTTTCCGTCAGTCTTAGTACACGACGTAAGTCAAGTTTTAAATAGGAAAAATATCGTCATTTTTGAGCGAGATGCTATCAGTCTAATCAGATTCAATGACCTATGCTAAGCTATTCTAAAAGTGCTACCGCCAGACCCGGAGATCGGCTGAATGGATTCGAAAATGGTAAAACTCAACTGTTTAACTCTAGGGGAGTAGCCTGTTTTCAAAAAAAGTGGACTGTTCCTTTAGTGGCATTTTAAAGTACAGGGAGTGTACTGTGATATATTCTCTAAATTTTTTCATGGTAGGAACATCCCTCTAATTCAACTGATAATGTTTGATTTGACATTTAACAAGTAAAGAAAGATAGTAACAAAGAACTTTCAGAACAAAGACACTGTTAATAGGTTTTCCATCTTAAACGGTTTATCCATTTTCCTAAATGCTGTGCAAGCACTTTGTAGGACATGTGAGTGATGCAGTAAAACCTTTAAACTGCCTCATTGCTGACAGCTCACCCTACAATGTGTCCTTGCTGTTGGTCCAATTTATGGCAAGCACTGCTTTAACTTCTCTCTTCATTGGTTTAATAACTTGCAGGAGAGTCTTAAAGGGAACTTTTAAGAGAAATGTAAAATGGATTTGCTTACTTGTCAGTATTTTTCTATAGTACAAGATAAGGATGAGCATTGCCAGCAGAATGATCGTACACACCGACACTGTTACAGCAATCACAACTGTGTAGTCCTGTGGAGTTTTCTGTGCCACTGCAAAACACATTTGTACATTTATGGGCACTTTATATTGACCCAGTGCATTTACTCTGTATTTTTGTAGTTATGAGGAAAAGAAAATAAACAGCCTACTGTAATCACTGTCATTTACATCATATAAACTGTCATTGTCATGAAACATTAGTTTTAAAATAAAAAAAGAACTGAAGCAAGCAAAAAAAAGACATCAATACACAATTTTTCAAGTTAAGTTCCTGAATTTAGTCTACTCTTCTGATTTGTTTGTCGGACAAAACGGTGTATTCGACGTTATGATTGGTCAGATCGCCTGTCAGTCAAGCTGTTTGCATAGGGTCAATTGCTAGGACACATTTCCCAATACTTTCAAAACTCGTCCCACCTTACTTTTCCTTACAGGTTGGCACAGCAGTAAATTTCACACCCAAAATGAGCTAAATCTACCAAAAAATTTCAAATGTGTCTCAAATCAAGATGTTCTTTCATAACACTAGCAAA
This sequence comes from Labeo catla, assembly GCA_012976165.1. NCBI lineage: Eukaryota > Metazoa > Chordata > Actinopteri > Cypriniformes > Cyprinidae > Labeo > Labeo catla. Next base: position 98,511 of record VONZ01001525.1, read on the forward strand.
GGTGTTACTCAACAAGCACACATTGTCACTCATGAAACAATCACCCAAAAACAGACAACAGATAAATAACAGTACTATGTGAAGAGTACTGAAAAACTGACCTTGAGAAATTGCTCCTAAAAAAAGTAATGCTTATTAGTTTGCATGGGGAGCTCATTAAAGAAGAAATTCACTGCAGAACACAAATTTACAGAATTTTTCATCCAAGATGTTCATGTCTTTCTTTCTTCAGTTGTAACGAAATTATGTTTAAGGAAAACATTTCAGGATTTTTCTCCAAATACTGGACTTCTATGGTGCCCGCGAGTTTGAACTTCCAAAATGCTGTTTAAATGCGGCTTTAAAAAGCTCTAATCGATCCCAGCCGAGGTAGAAGGGTCTTATCTAATGAAACAATCAGTTGTTTGTTTTTTTAAAAAATTGAAAATTTATATACTTTTTAACCTCAAATGCTCGTCTTGTCTAGCTCTGCATGAACTCTGTGTATTGCAGTTCAAGACAGTTAGGGTATGTCAAAAAATTCTCATCTCATTTTCTCCTCCAACTTCAAAATCATCCTACATCGCTGCAGAAGTACCGACCCAATGTTTACAAAGTGAACGTGCAAAGAAGATCAAACGCCCTTTACAAAAAAAGTTAAAACAGCGATTGTAGGACGATTTTGAAGTTGGAGGAGAAAATGAGATGGGAGTTTTTAGACATATCCTAACTGTCTTGAACCAGAATACACAGAGTACAGGCAGAGCTAGACAAGATGAGCATTTGAGGTTAAAAAGTATATAAATTGTAATTTCTTTTTAGAAAATAACCGATTGTTTCACTAGATATGACCCTTGTCTGGGATCATTTAGAGCCCTTTGAAGCTGCATTTAAACTGCATTTTGGAAGTTCAAACTCGCCGGCACCATATCAGTCCATTATATGGAGAAAAATCCTGAAACATTTTCCTCAAAAAACATAATTTCTTTACGACTGAAGAAAGAAAGATATGAACATCTTGGATGACAAGGGGGTGAGTACATTATCTGTAAATGTTTGTTCTGGAAATGAACCTTTTCTTTAATATCCATTCACTCTTACCTACAGTTAGCTTGACACTGCTGCTTTGGTGGGCTAGAGCGGCAGACACAGATGCCCAACACTCCACTGTAGTGCTCATTTCTGCTTTCATCTGAAGCACACTGGTGGAGTTGAAAAGGTCGTTAAGGTCCTGAAGAGAGCTGGTGTTGTAGTCGCCTCTGTCCACAGTGGAGCCGTTGACCATCCAGGACACTGCAGGTTCTGGATACCAGCCACTCGCTTGGCAATGGAAAGTGACAAGCATCCCTTCTTGAACTGACAAATCACTCTCCAAAATCCTGAGATTTCCTTTTTCTAGATTTTAAATAGAAGACATGAGGATATAGAGTTCCATAGGTTGAGATATTTCAAATCTTGTCTGTAAACTGATAATGTCCTTTTTTTCATATTTGATTTGATTTTTGCTCTTACAGCTTTTGTGGCTCAAATAGTCTAATGAACAGTATAACACAATTCACATACAGGGCTTGACAGTGAGAAATGCTCGATGGCCCGGGGCCAGCATGAGAGATGCTCGGGACAGTTGACGTTTTGTCACTGGCGCGTCGCCGCGTCATCACGAAAGTTAATAATTTGCATGTGTTTTTAAGCCATGTTAATTTAAAATTTCAAACGATCACAGAGATGCATCTCTGACGGACAAATAGCCTACAAAAGTATGTCAAAATACTCGTCTTCACGATTAACTTCGTAAAATGATTAATCTATATTTAATTTATACAGTGGAGTACAGATGCACCGATCTACCGGACATATTTCAACCAATCCAGCCTGTTTCGGGCTTGCACACAAACTGCATGGAATCATTTTTCAAAATGTCGTTTGTGGAAATATTACGAAACTCCGTTAACAGAGGCCAAAGACGCTGAAGACGAACGCAAATAGGGAAAAAATACTGTAGCAGACATAGCAAAATCACAATGCCCGAAATATTGAAAATATTATCCTAAATATTCAAACAGGGGTTTTAAACTGTTAACTGTTTTAAAGGGGTCATCGGATGCCCATTTTCCACAAGTTGATATGATTCTTTAGGGTCTTAATGAAAAGTCTATAATATACTTTGGTTAAAAATTCTCAATGGTAGTGTAAAACAACACCCTTTTTACCTTGCCAAAATCAGCTCTGCAAAAATCATCCCATTCTGGTCGAGGCTGCTTTAAATGCAAATGAGCTCGCCCCGCCCCTCTCTTCTCCCTGTGGATTGAGGAGCCTGTCTACTTTAGCCGCATTTTGCCACTAATCTTGCTAACTAGCACATTATTAGGAAAGGCAATTGCAAAGATTCATAAAAAAACTCTTATACTCACTTCTGCTGTAAGTGAAGCTGGATCACGAATGATTCGTGCGAACATAGAGGGATAAATGTAGATCAGAAGACGCATTCCCTTCACAAACAAATCCACTGCATCTTCAGCAGCTCAGATGTCAGGAGTAAATGAGGACCACTACGTTCATTATTACATCCAGCAACACAACACCTCAAACGCTCAATTCTTGTCTAATCTACATCCCTGCTCCTGCATCAAAACATGGAGGTTGGACTGTTACAACTGATCTGAGGTAAGACGCTCATGTCAATCAACTATTGTGGGAGCGGCCTCTGTGAGTGTGACGCCACAACGACAGGCATCTGAGAATGGCTCGATTTGAAAAAGGGAATATTATTTTTACAGATTAATTAAAAAACCACTGCATGGATTTTTACCATTACAGGGTAGATCTGTACAATGCCAACACACATTAATGTTCAAACAGCATGTAAAAGTGAACTTAGCATCCGATGACCCCTTTAAGAAAAGTTTACATGGCCTTTTCTTTTCAATTGCCTCTGTATAATGCATTTAAAGTAGTGTTCATAAGCAGCGCGCTGCTTTGTTTACAGCGGTAACCAAAGAAACGTAATCACTATTCCAATCGTTATTCCAAAAGCGCCACCTGCTGGCAGAGGCTGAGTTTGCATTTTGTTCAGTCTTACAGCATCTTTTCATTTATAATAAAATGTCAATAATAATAATAAAAGAATTTTTGAACAAACAAATAATGTTTGAACTTTATGTTTGTTGGGCTAGTAGGTTTTGCTGTGGTATTGAAATTGGAATCGAGAATTGTAAAATTTTAATTGGTTTGTAAAATTTGGTGTCATATATGCTTATTTATTAAAATAAAAGAAAGCATGATCAAAAACAATGATAACAGCAACTATTTTACTTTTTTGCAGCAGGGCCTTAGCGTTGAGTCCATTCATATACATATCAGTTTTCACTCTATATCTCATGGTAAACTTATAATGCAGTGCAATGCAATGATGATTGAGAGATGAACAAATAAATGTTCCTCAAAAGCCTGATGTATCATATTTGATACTTACATTTAAACATGATCTTTCTAGAAAATGATATGATGCTTAATCAAGCGAACCTAAGTTGCTTCAGTCCAGTAAATGTTCATCTTCATCTTTTGTCAAATGTTTTGCTTGGAAAACTTTTTTTTTTTTTTTTAAATTAATGTCACTGGGTTTGATGTTTTTTTTTTTTTTGGAATATTGCAATGAGATGTTGCAATGAGAATATTGCAGACATGCTTAAATTCTTTTTAAATGATTGATGGTTCATAATTGACTGGTTGATGTGCGACTGGTAAATGTGTGACAGCTAAACTGTCTCTTTTAAAAGCCCACATGATGGGCTTTTTTATTCACCCTGGAAAGAGAAACAAAAGGTAAAGCAGTGGATTGTTATAGACAGCTGCATAATTAGTTTAAATTTTCGCTTTCTCCTAGTGAATTGCATGGCCACAGCAATTCATTTGTAAAGGCTTTATTGTGTAAGGTAACTGACTATCTTATACTGTAGGCTGTCTCATAAGTCATGTCAAGGACCTTAGTTTAATAATAAAATCAAGAGTCCACCTGCATGTCTCTATGATACCCTATGGTTCAAATCTTCATTTATTTTATGTAATTACTTTCAGTAACTCCATCTACTTTAAAACTACACTTCCGCAATCTTTGTCTACAACCTTAGTAGTTACCATAACTGTGAAATCCCCTTAAAAATGTATCATTTGCTGAAAAAAGTTACATTTTTATATTTAATTGTAATATTTTATACTGTTTTTTTGATATTGTTGATTATGGTTATATGATCTAAAATATATTTACAAAATACTGAATGATTCTACAAAAGATTCTAGTGGTAAATACATAATACTGCTTGCATTTTAGGTTTTGCCAGTATTGTATTTTTCAGCATGTACCCAAACATTCATAAAATGATGTTTTTGTACCTAATGTGTAAATACCTACCTATCAACAGTAACATCCATAGCACAAACCGTATGTGAGTTACGAATCAAAGTAAGTTATACTCATACAAAATCATCCTCAAGTTCAAATAAAAATACATATTGAATATTCATACTGTATTTTTGGTGATAACAATAAGAGTTACATAAATATCAACTGCTAAGCCTGTGTCTGGTCCTGACAGTGTAATTTGAAAGCAGGGCTGCTCTTCCCTTGTCAGCTGGGTGATTTTTTTTTTCAGCAGGAGGGACAGGCAGGGGAAATTACTGTGTATGAGACAGCATTTAATCTGGAAGAAGTATGGTTGCCCATGCCCCTAATGAAAAGCTTTGTGAGCAATCCTGTGTCCGAAAGGCTGACACACGTTTAGCCTTTCCTGATTTACATCCTAAGTCTGATTCTCTTGCCAAGCTAATTCATTGAGGATAACCATACATAAAGTAAATATGGATAAGAGATTGGCTATGTCCCAGTTTACATACTATCCTTTCTAAATAGTATTCCTAATAACTATTCAAAATTATGTCCTAGGATTTGCCTGGTGGATGATAAAAATAAAATAAAAATAAAATAAAATAAAATACTTGCACATTATTTTACTTTTTACATTTTGTGACACATTTTAGAAACAGATGAACATGAGTCTGGCAATGTTGTCTGTTTTATCACTATGTTTTGAGGTCAGTAAGGCTTTATTAATTAATAATCTGCTTTTGTAATCATAATAAGTTCCCATGATATGATTTAAATTAAATCATACAATTAAAAAAAAAATGTATATATAAATATATATATATATATATATATATATTTCTTCCATGACAACTCTCTGGAAGATTTTATTATGGTAATGTATATGACAATGTTAATGTATTTGGTCTTGGTGGAATAGATCTGCTACGCTGCTGCTGAATTGCTGCTGCTGTTGGTTATTTCTGTAGTTGTAGATTATTGCTGCTGCTGCTGCTGCAAGCAAGTACAGGAACTTGCTACTGCCAAAGCATATGGCAATACGGTGCTGTGAGTATTTAAGACATACTGCTGCTGCACAATAGCATACAGAATAACCCGTATAAGATCTATACAGGTGGAGCTGGGGAAGGTGGAGGGTTTCAGAGGAACTCAAAGCGCGCTGCTGCGAAAGGGTCAAGTGAATGCCAACCAGCCATTTAAAGGTAAAGGTTCAAACTCATTGGCTGCGTACGCGACGTGAATCAATCAGCCTTTGCCAAGTGGTATAAGGCTGTGAATACCATCAGTTACATTAACACCCGTCAGCCTGTGCCATCTAGAGTTTCATGGAAGAGCTAGGCATATATATATATATATATAGCTGAAAGCAGCATTTACCGGGGTTCAAGCTCTTTAAAGGGGTCATCGGATGCCCATTTTCCAGTTGATATGATTCTTTAGGGTCTTAATGAAAAGTCTATAATATACTTTGGTTAAAAATTTTAAATGGTAGTGTAAAACAACACCCTTTTTACCTTGCCAAAATCAGCTCTGCAAAAATCATCTCATTCTGGTCAAGGCTGCTTTAAATGCAAATGAGCTCTGCCTGCCCCGCCCCTCTCTTCTCTCTGTGGAAAGACGAGCCTGTTTACTTTAGCCGCTAAACTTGCTAACTAGCACTTTATTAGGAAAGGCGATCGCAAAGATTCATAAAAAAATACTTATACTCACTTCTGCTGTAAGTGAAGCTGGATCATGAATGACACAAAAATAGCCGGATATATGTAGATTGGGAGGCGCATTCCCTTCACAAACAAATGTAATCTACTGCATCTTCAGTGGCTCAGATGTCGGGAGTAAATGACGACCACTATGTTCATTATTACATCCAGCAACACAACACCTCAATCACTCAATCAGAGATATTTTTGTCTAACTTGCTTCCCTGCTCCGGCACCCAAACAAAAGAGGGCAGACTGTTACAGCTGATCTGAGGTAAAACGCTCATGTCAATCAACTATCGTGGGAGCGGCCTCTGCGGATGTGACACAACAGTGACAGGCATCTGACAATGGCTCGATTTGAAAAAGGGGATATTATTTTTACAGATTAATTAAAAACCACTGCATGGATTTTTATCATTATAGGGTAGATTTGTACATACACTGCCAACACACATTAATGTTCAAGCAACATGTAAAAGTGAACTTAGCATCTGATGACCCCTATAAGGAATTTAAGCACATATGAAAAAAGACATAACCTATTATTTATCAAGCCTGTTACGACCTAAATCAATGATTTAAAAAAAAAAAAAAACATTTTTGGCAAATCCAGGTCATTTAGTATAGACATGCAGTGTTTTAGAATCCTTTTTAACTGTTATAGCACCAGCTGTGATCCGATCTCCCTAAAACTTCGCATGCTTGTTTAGAATCACCTGTCACATGTGCTCACCAGGTTTCATTAAGTTTTGAGTTTTCGTTTAGACTTTATAGGCTTTTGAGTATATGCACATTGGCATATTGGACAGGCCCCTTTTCTAAACGACCTGGTTACAGCTTCCCAAAGGGTAAATTTCAACATTTTTATTTTTGATAATTATTGAGCTAGAAAGTCCAGGGAATTGTACCACAGTGTTTTTTCCAAATTGAGCGAAAAACCTAAGACTAGTTAACAAAAGTAGATGTTTTAAATTTTCTCAATCATTTAACAAACAATTTGATTGACAGCAGTGGTTTTAGAGGCAAAGTTGTTCAGAATAAAGAGGTCTATCATATGATACAAATATCGCATGTATGTGCGAAAAACGTGCAATATACAATCGTTTACGCCTTTGAAAAATGTAATATCACCCCCCCAGTGGCCAATTTCTTTCAAATTTCTCACGGACTTTTAGGGCCGTGAGTCAAATCGGCACACCGAGTTTCATTCTGATCGGCCTTCGTTAACCTTATATAATAGGTGCTCAAAATTCATCGGCCAATGGCAGCCATGTTTTTTGAGAAATCCAAATGTCCTTATAGCCCTTTGTGGACCGTATAGACCATGTGTACCAATTTTCATGTCAATAGGACAAATGGTTGCGTCGTTATGGCTGTTTTTATGTTTTTTCCCTCATAGTGCCACCAAGTGGCCAAGCTCCACGGCTTTTTTCATAGGACCTCAGATTCAGCTCTTACATATGCGTTGTAAGTTTGGCGAAGATATCTCACTCCATTCAAAAGTTACAGCCATTTTAATAACAGCAGCCCTGCCCCTTTCGAACATTATCCCTTTACGACGGAGAGTCAAAAACTTTTTTTGATTATTATTTCTATTCACTCTCCTGAGAATCTTCCTACACTGGTCAATTAGGCAAAAACATAGGACCTAGTTTGCAAAAGTTTTTTTCGTCTGTCACTCTTTCACAAAGTGACAGATGAATCGGAGGCATGCATTTTGTTCAGCATGAGCCAAGAATTCCAATGACATAAGACTTGCAATGAATGGTTTAGGAGTTATGAATGATTTTGTACTTTTGATTGCTGTAGCACCCCCGTCAGGCCGATTGGGGTGAGTTTGGTCTGCCCAATCAGTATTACGCGGAGATTGCTGACTCTCTCCATTCTAACAATTACAATAGGGTTTCAGTGCTACACGCTTGAACCCCTAAAACAGCAAGAAGTTCCACCATATACCCACCTTATTTTCCAATAAGCCTATATGTTGCAACATGTATTGTATAAATGTTAAAGCAATCTTCATTCTGAAAGCAAATCACTCTGGGCTTCTTCCTTTTTTAACACTATAACATCTATTCTAATAATATTGTGCATTTCGTGAGGGTCCAAAAAAGATATTTAAACAAAGTCTCTAAGGTCCATGAAGGTCTTTATGATGTACTGTATGAGACAGAGCTTCCCATCCTTCAGAGGACACAAATAAAAGAAGAGATAAGCAAAGAAGAAAGTAACATTTACATGGAAGTCGTGGTCTAGTGTCCTAGTGGCTACATGGTGCTCCAAGATACTTTAGAAAATGTACGTCCAAAAAACAAAGTACAGTGTTCAAAAAATGTTGTACTTCTTGACCTTTTTTTAACTTTTTTCACTTTTTTTTTAGTGTCCCCATCACAACAAAGGCCAATACAGTAATATAAGGCAAAAACAATAACGATTGTGAATCTCTGCACACATGCCCACTCACACGTGGACAGTCTGTTTGTCTTGATGAGAAACAGCTATCGCGTTTAGTCCTGCACATGCAAATGAATAGGAGTCTTTTGTAATGAGAGGAGAGAGGAGGATTTGTGGTTCCCTGAAGATTTGTGGGCGCCCTCCAACTGTACGTCTGACCCAATGTGCCACAAATCACTGCGAGAGATGCTGACTGCTAACTGAAAACGCCAAGACGCCCAATTAATTCCAAAGCTCTGTTAGCCACAGATTTGCCCCACATCCACAGGGAACAGCACTATTAAACATGCACAACTGTTAATAGGGACATATACCAAGTCAAATTTGTGATCTAGGTGATGAATAGGTTTACTCCATAATATGTATAGAGTCTCAGGTCATTTCTTTGGTTTTTAGCTGAGCTGTGGTTTAGTTGCAGTCACAGAATAGCTGAATTAATGAGGAGTAAATCTGGTTGGGTCTTAAAAATGGATTGATTCGGTGATGTATCTTTAGATTGACCTGTTTTCTCTATGGAATACTGAGAAAGATAGTACATTTGGGATTTTTAAAAGAAACAATCAGGTATGCCAGATTATTATGGACTGGAATTCCTGTACTGAATGTTTGCATGTATGTATGCATGTATGTATGTATGTAGCCCCTAAAAGGCTGTGCTTTCTGCTTTTGCATTCCCTTGTAAAGCATCTTGGAAAATGAAACGGTTTTGTAATTGAACACAAATGACAATCAGCATACAGTTTGGATTGGTGGTATGGTTCTGTTTTGGACAAGAGAAGGTAGTGCATCGACATAAACGTATTGCATATATTATTAATGTTTAATCATTTAATGTACTCATTTTAGAAATTAGTCTTATTTAATAGCGAATCAGAAGGCTGAATCCTGATTGGACGAGAGGAGGAACTGGGAATGGAGGAGGATATTTAGCTATTGAGCAACACGAAAGCTGCTAACAATACTGAAAGACCTTATATATGAATGCTGAGATAGGCGTCGTATTCCTATTGGTGGACGTGAGTGTCGGCTGATACAAGCTTGACTGATGTGACCTGCCAGAACTAACGCTACGTCTGATTTTTGTGAAAGAACACAAACGTTTTACAAGTAAAAGCAAAATATCTTGGAGAAATTAAATTGTTTTGCAAAAGAATGCAAACAAATCCAAGAACAAGCACAAAGTTCCTTTGAGGAATGCAATAGTTTTGCAAGTTGTGTGTGCAGCAGCTGGCTGTGACGTGGTCTTTGTTTTGGTTCATTTTATAATTAAAATCTGTTTACTTTAAGCCAGCACCCACCGAGACATTCCCTTTCAGACGGTCACTCTCAATGTCACACCGGTAATGACAGACGAATTGGGATCCTACCAAAGCAACACGGATGCCCCTTCCAGTGTCCTGTGTAAGCCTCTTGTGCCACCCATACCGACTCCACACAAAGGCTAAAAAATCTAGCAAACGTGTTGGGGGTTGCCCAGCGCAGCTCTACAAATATCTGTCAGCGAGGCACCATGAGCCAGTACCCAGGAGGATGCAACACTTCTAGCAGAGTTATAGTGGAGTTCCTCACCATCACCGTAAGACCAGCCAGACAACTGCCAGAAAACTAGATCTGGGCAGAGGCACTGGAACCTCACCCCTTTGCAGAAAATGGAGCCTGGTCCACAACTCCGCCGCAGTCATTCTCTCGACAATGAGAGCATGACTTGTCCACTAAAGCTGCCTCAGACACGTGAGGCAACAGTCATAATAATTACCGGGTACCAGGTAACAACCACATCCAGAAACGCACGGGTAAAAGGACATCTATCCCCAGATGCAACATTGTCTTTATTTAGACGTAACGTAGAGTTGGTACAGACACAGCGTTGAGGTTGCATTGACCAGATGTATGCAACCCACTCAACTTCAGAAAACCACCACCACTGGAGCGCCATACCACCAACACCAAAAGTTCCAAGAGCGTGCTGAGCATTGGTTCGTTTAGTTTACACTAGAAGTGGATTGGTCTCTCTAAGCGAGATCCCAATGTGACATAGAGAGTGACCTACTGAAAAGGAACCAGGGCTGCCCTCAACTAAAGATTTTTCTGGTTGACTAGTAGGCAAAAATGTAACACAGTAATCTCAAGTTTACTAATTATTTCCTTGAATTTTTTAGTAAAATCAATGTGGTCTCAAAATTATGAGCTGCACTAATAAGTATTTGCACTTCTTAGTTGAAAATGTAAGTACATTTCAAAGCAAAACCCAAATTGTACACTTAAAAAAAACTTGAAAATTTTGAAAAATAAAATAAATAACACTAGTGGTCCATTCTTCAGAATGGGTGCAAACTACTGTCCCACAACCAAAAAACACATTTAAAAGCATTTAAGTATTCAAATTTTTGGGGTTTTTTGGTTGTTATTCCATAAAGTTCTCACTACCTTTCGGAAGACCAAAACATGTCATCATTGTTTCAGTAGTGAAACAAAAGGGAACATAAACCATATAAATCATAATAACGAGCCTTTAATTGTCTACATAGCCTAATAAGCGCTCAAGCGCACAAAAAAAGCTTGGCACAGCACACTGCCAGATATAATAATTATGAATGTGTCAGGGAAAAACAGCAAGTAGACTGCATTAACATTTTAATAATTTATTGATAAACTAGTGCTTTCTTTGTTTTGAGATGAAGTCTGCGAAGACTCGTTATCTCCGCCTGTATGCAGTTTTCATACGGATTACATACTCTGAGAATATTTTATTTATATTTTTTATATTTTAATTGGTTCATTTAAAAGTAGACATTTCACTCTATAGATATATTTTAATGTCTGTAAGGCAAGTTTACACGGTTTCAAAGTTTCGTGCTCAAGTTCACAGAGACATAGATGGCAGAAAGCGCATCCTGTTTGCTTTAATTATTTTACAAAAGCGCAACGTTTCGTTGTTATTTTGAGTGCACACAAATAAATGTAGAGTCTTTACAGAGTTATTACAGATGCATTACTTTTATCTGTATGACCAAAAATTACGAAGTATTTTAAGAGCAAGTGACCACACCGACCAGGGGCGTAGCAGCCAATTTAAAAGTGGGGGGGGGGCAGTATGGTGATGTGACCCAAGGGTGTTCATACAGTATAATAAATTCTAAATAGAAGAACAATGGGCATTTTACAGCACCAAAGTGGCAATTTGAGGAACATGCCAGGATAACGTGTGATTCGTGTCATCGCGACATTCTGTAACACATACTCACATTGTGTGTTTGAAAAAAGGATGTAATCGTCCTCTGCTTTTTTCTAGGGTGCATTTTACCCCAGACAGCCAAGTGGGTGAACGAACGAAAATTCACAAGAGCAACAAGATTTGAAGCTCATGGCAGACACCCAAGAGATTCGCGCTGTGATTGGCTAAACATTAGTTCACTCAAATCTAATTAACAAATCAGAGAACACGGGCGGAAATATTGGCGCTAGGTCAAAAAAAGTGCGGGGGACAGAATCACCTGTTTCTAAAAGTGAGGGGGACGTGTCCCCCCGTCCCCCCCGGTTGCTACGCCCCTGGCACCGACGCTTCCATCTGTCATGCAGTAAGCACACTACTGTTCAGTTTCCATACTCTGCACAGACACTTCATGGCACATATTTTTCTAGGTTAACGTTAGATTGAGCGTCAGTGTAAAGTTGCTACTACATACATCTTTCAGATGAAAAGCCATATTTGAGGTCGATGAATGATAGGTGAGCATGTGGATGTCCTGCCCAATGTACAATATTACCATATAGACCAGCCGTTAATGATTCGTCTGTCACAGACAATCTGACTTTGTCACTTTCTGTGGAATTTTTTTTCTGCGACTAATGCAGTTTTGGTCGACCAAGCCTCTTCTTGACAACTAATTGTTAGTTGACAGCCCTAATGGTAACCCATCCAAGTTATTGCTGTGGACAGATGGGCTCACTGCTGTCTGCTGGATCGTGGAGGCGCAACTGCTGTCTGGAAAAATCCAGAGGTGTCGATGTTGTTCACCAGAAGCCAGGGCCTTATGCCATCCACCATCACAGGGTGGACAAAAGAATGCAAGGTTTGCTGCTGGCTGCCCAAAGGTAGAGGAACCGTTGCTGTCCAGACAGAGGAGTTTTCTACACCACTGCGTTAGATTGCAAGTGTGGAGGACCAAGTGGCAGAGTGTCCAGGAGCCCGTCTCTCCTCTTCTGTCTGTTTCTGTCACCTGTTCTGTTCTTACCCCCAGGGTGCCAGGATCTCCATATCAGCCCTATCAGTAGGCACAGATGCAGAGGCAGTAGGAGTATGTGGCTAGCAGGGTGGGGCCAAAAGCTGTAGAAACAGAGGTAGGCCAGTGGCACAAGTGAGCACCACCACACCAGTCTCGAGTTCCACAGAGGAGCCGTGGAAAGATGTAAGGAGGAGTGACAACAGTTGAGAAAAAGAAAGGACTAGGCCTGGGACATTTAACGTTTTGTGTGTGAGAGGTTGGCGTGAGTTGGCTGCTGCTTCCATTTTTGTTTTGTTTTTTTATAACTAAATGTCTGTTTATTTTGAGCCAGGTCCTGCCTCCTCCTTCCCGCATCAACGAACCTTGCTGTTGTTAATATAATAGCAGTAAAAAGCAATATGACTGTCATTTTTGGTTCCCATAGGAGTGACAAGTTAGATTGAGAAATGAGTGGACCAGATGGGTGCTGATGGGCACTGAATCCAAGATTAGAGTCGAGCTGTGCATTCTGTCTCTGCTTACCACCCAGTAGAGTGGCTTTGCTGAAGGTATTTTTAATGGCCCCCAATCGATTTCCATCCCATGAGCCCTTGCTCTGGCATCGACAATGTCATATGCTCCGTCAAAACTGCCATAGCAGCAGTCTTCACTCCGGCCAGCAAATGAATTCCCCTGCATGAAAAACACCTTAGTCGATGCTTACCCCTAAATCAGCCATCTCATATAAAGACTGACAGCTCCTCTGCATGCAGAAGTCTCTGGCCTTTATATTAACACATAACCAATGTGTGAACAAGATTATCTTCATTTCATTATTATTATGCAGCAAAATAGTTGTTGAATGATTAGACTATTTTTTGCTCATTTTAGAAAAAAACTTTTTATTCTTGTGGATAACAAGTCAGTCTCAGGGAATGGTGTCATTATCCTCATGATTAATTATATAATAAGAAATGGAACTTTGCTTACTGCGCAATGTACAAATAAAACATTTTTAATGTCAGTTTTCATAGAAATGTCAGCCAGCTTGCATGGCGTTCAACGCCAAAAATGTAACACAGTAATCTCAAGTTTACTAATTATTTCCTTGAAATTTTTAGTAAAATCAATGTGGTCTCAAAATTATGAGCTGCACTAATAAGTATTTGCACTTCTTAGTCGAAAATGTAAGTACATTTCAAAGCAAAACCCAAATTGTAAACTTAAAAAAAACTTGAAAATTTAGAAAAATAAAATAAATAACACTAGTGGTCCATTCTTCAGAATGGGTGCAAACTACTGTCCCACAACCAAAAAACACATTTAAAAGCATTTACCGGGTATTCAAATTTTTGGGGTTTTTTGGTTGTTATTCCATAAAGTTCTCACTACCTTTCGGAAGACCAAAAACATGTCATCATTGTTTCAGTAGTGAAACAAAAGGGAACATAATCCTTTATTTGGGGGAAATAAACAAAATTTTAGTACAGTTATGCTATTTTTTTGTATTTTATTATGTTTTAATAGTGTTTTAGTATGTGACTTATAATTATGTAATGTGATGTAGTCGCTAGTACTAAAGCATTACTGTCACTAACTAAAAATGTTCTGTCACTACCGAATCCTGGATGTTTTGTTAAAAATAAAGTATACTGAATTATCAACTAAGATGTTACGATAGTTTTTTGTTTTCAACGTATATTCAGACTAAAGAGTCCTTAACATCGAAATCAGTATGATAAACTGTTAGCCTTTTACAAAGAAAAAGTGTATTCAAAATACAACAAATCTCAAAAATTACACTTGAAATATTGTTAAATATGAAATTGTTATTAATTTACCTCTGGAAAAAATGTTCTAAAATAGCAAAAATAAAATTGTAAGTAAAATCTTAAGGTCAATATAACCCTTCGAATTAAATTATTATTACTGTGTTTTGGTAGTGACAAATTTGAGGAGGGGACAAATATTCCAAAACTTTCTGAAAATACAATATGAAAATTAACTGCACAAATTCTAGAGATGTGTACCTTGAACATTATACAATTTGCATAAATACAGGGTTTTTTGTTTGTTTGTTTGTTTGTTTGTTTGTTTGTTTTTGAGGGAAAAAACAGTTTCCATGCTGTGAAAATGAGTGATATTACCCGAATTTACTATTAAAATATAATGCTTTTGGATTTGTGTTATATTTATGATTTGAGGTAACAGACCTCTGAAAAAAAAAAAACATATTGTTGATTAATAATCTGAATATTGACAGTGGCCCTTCGCAAAAACTTGCCCTCCTTAGTTATTGTTGCTATGTCCGACAAACAATGCAACTCTCACACTACACATCATGTTCTCATGCAGTGAAAAATACGTCATGGACAACACACCATGAACAGACAAGACAGAACAGGTTACTTAGGTATAAAACAAAGTCTCAGCTTTAAAATTTCTTTCTAAAATTTTTTCTTTTTTTTTTTTAAATTCAGACATTAAATACCATTTTGTGGCTCTTGAATGTGTCTTGACAGATCACTGTATTGCCTTATTAGATCAACTGACACATCGTTTTTTCTTGTTTACTTAAAGCATGAAATAAACATGAATGAACATAAGAATGTATTTTATATCAACCACGGAAAGACGTCAACATACATACATTTTTCAATATAAAATCCACTGAAGTCAATCTACTCTACTGTCTGATTTGTTTGTCGGACAAAATGGCAGATTCAGCGTTATGATTGGTCAGATCACCTGTCAATCAAGTTTTTTGCGAAGGGTCAATTATGAAAAAAAAAAAAGTTGACTGAAATACATTGGTCTGGAATCGGTTACAAATCTATTTAAAAGCCTCTTGGACTCCACAAACCACAATGAGAAACATTGAGCAAACCTTTGCTGACCTTTCAAAGTTGGCCAACCTTTCAAAATTCCTTCAAGAGAAAAGCAACAGCTCATCCAGGAATTCACCAAAGACCGAAGGAAAGCATAAATGGAAATGCAGACCTCTCTTTCAGGTCACTGTTTATGAATCCACTATCTGATGATACTGGCATTTGGCAGTTCATTATAAAACTAACTACTTATAAAAATAGAGTAATATAAACTGTGTATTATTATCATTGTATACTTAAAGTAGTCTTTGTAGCTAACATAGCATACATATTCAATGAACTTGTCATTGTGTTGATGATAGTACAGCTATTGGTCATTAAGTGGGGGAACATACACAATCACCCACAACCCAGCCAAAATATTATTGGCTGAAAGTTCTTTCCGTTTACTCAAAAGCTCAAATACCTTGTACAAATAAGGATGATGATGATCTGCCGAGTCTTGTTGGCAGCAGTTCACATACGACTTCCTGTGCAGTGGGGCTGAAGGAAGCATTCATCAGAACTAACTCCCACACCGAGAGAGATGAGATGGAGTGATTGATTGTGGATATACTCTCATCACTGCCTAGAGGACCATGTTCTACCGAAATGGTGAGGATTGTCCTTCCACCCAACAGCCACGACATGACATCCCAGGGATCATCAGTGCTACAATTAAAGTGGACCTCACTGCCTCGTAACACAGTAGCGTTCTTGGGTTCTAGATGGATAAAAGAGGCTACAGCTGGGAAGAGGAAAGACACAACTGAATAAACTGTAGACAATGGTATCTCTGATGTTTACACATTGGCACAAGACTTTACTTAGCAGATGACACTCTTACCTTGGATTACACACAGCTGGAGGATGTGGCCATACATTTTGCCAGAGAAACAGTCAGACCATTGTGCTGCACAGCAAGGACACGATAGAGAAAATATTTGCACTTGACACATTATATAAAATTGTAGAGACTTTTAACCTTGTTTACAACATTAGCTACACATGAGAATGGTGCAGTCACACATAAACAAGGTGCATAAAAGTGTTGTGAAATATAGTCCAGATGGGTATGTTTCTCATGCTATAAATAACCAAATTCATTTGAATGAATGATGTATGTCTTATAGTATTACATTTATGTATTGAATGAAAAAAAGTGCTAAGGTGATACAATGAAACTTTAAGATATATGTGCACAAAACATAAGAGTCAATTTTTTGAAATTGAGATTTATACCTCATTTGAATAAATAAGCTTTAAGCTAAATAAGTAAGCTTTCCATTAAGACAATATTTGGCTGAGATACGACTGTTTGAAAATCTGAGGGTGCAAAAAAAATCTAAATATTGAGAAAATCACCTTTAAAGTTGTCCAAATTAAGTTCTTAACAATGCATATTACTAATCAAAAATGAAGTTTTGATATAATTACAGTAGGAAATTTACAAAATATCTTCATGAAACATGATCTTTACTTAATATCCTAATGATTTTTGGCATAAAAGTAAAATTCTTTTGTATTTTCACCCATACAATGTATTTCTGGCTATACTTGTGCTACTTATGAGCAGGGTTAAGGGTTACATATGTATGTTATACATTATATATTATTTACATATGATTCACATTACATTTTCATTCCTGTACACTAATGAAAATGTTCCTGTCTGGACACAATGAAAAATTAATGCGAGTATAAAACAATACTGCCTGATTTACAAATGGTGGCTGACATTAAATACTTAACTGATGCTCCACCTAAAATTATAATTTTATGTATGTCATTTTTTATGAGCTCCTGTTAACTAAGAAACCATGTGACATATTTGTACTTTAAAATATATTTGTCACGCTGCTGGAGCTCAGGCAAAAATATAATTTAAAAAAAATTAGAAATGGTGACCAGTTATAGGGTCTAAATATACACCTTCCCTTAAGCATTCAATGAATGTATAACTTTAAATATTGACATTAATAAAACTTGTAAGTATAATAAAAATATTAAAACTTTTTTTACACGATGTGTACAAATAAATCTGTAAAAAATGTGCATAATTGTAAAATAAAATTAAATACTTACTTTTATTTTTGCAAAATATCAATTCTTATTTTTCTCTTTTGAGTTTAGGGGAAATATGACCTGGTCATGTTCTTATCTGCCTCTGTAAGATTCACTCAAATACAAATGATATGCTCATTGTAAGAAATAAAATAAAATAAAATAAAATAAAATAAAATAATACTTTTATTTTTGCAAATTATCAATTCTTATTTTTCTCTTTTGAGTTTAGGGGAAATATGACCTGATCATGTTCTTATCTGCCTCTGTAAGATTCACTCAAATACAAATGATATGCTCATTGTAAGAAATAAAATAAAATAAAATAAAATAATATTTTTATTTTTGCAAAATATCAATTCTTATTTTTCTCTTTTGAGTTTAGGGGAAATATGACCCAGTCATGTTTTTATCTGCCTCTGTAAGATTCACTCAAATACAAATGATATCCTTATTGTAAGAAATAAAATAAAAAAAAAAATTAAATTAAATTAAATTAAATTAAATAAAATAAAACTTTTATTTTTGCAAAATATAAATTCTTAGTTTTCTCTTTTGAGTTTAGGGGAAATATGACCCGGTCATGTTTTTATCTGCCTCTGTAAGATTCACTCAAATACAAACTATATGCTCATTGTAATCAACACCAAACTAAATATGGGATGTTGAACATGTTTCCCACATGGCAGTGCATGACTGTACTAACACAGCAATAGTGTAAGATCTAATTCATGACAACATATGAACAAAATACTGTTTGACCTAAAAACGTTGAGTCACCATTTACAGTTATGACCTGCATTTGTCTTGCTCATTAAAAACATTGCAAAAGTGTAATCTGAATTACAAATCCTGCCACTTACCTTGAGTATTCCAGGATGGGTTATACAGTATTACAGAGAGGTTGAACAGAAATTGTTTCCCACCGTCAATACAGTAGCAGTTTCTAAGGCACTGTGGGATGTGGCCAAAACCAGCCAGTTAAATATTACAGAAAAAAAAACAGTCTTTTTAGCCTTGAACTGGCCACTGCAAATATCCACCATGACTCACGGGCTACAGTGAATATTTTAGTGACGACCTAAAATAATGTCTGAAATTTGCTGCTATTGTTAAGTCACAAGTCCCACTCCTTGTCTTCCATTCACTATCTCTAGGGAATCTCTTTAAGGTCACATCCTGTTTATTGAATTGCCACCACCCTGTTAGAACATTTCTGCTCTTTAAATACACACAATGTGTCAAGAATAGAACATAATGAAGCAGACAGCGGTTTTAAAACGCACTCTTTATTGGTAAATCAGGGCATTTCCAACCATTCATTTCTGTCTACATACAAAGTGCATTAGAACTGACGTCACACATTCAAGCTGAAAAAAGAAGGGAATTGTGACTAATGTCCTTTCACAGTGTCACTGTCTAATTTTAACGTCAACTTCACTGTGGTTATAACTACAACTACAATTCTACATCTTACAAACTGTTAGTTAATCAGCACCTACAACATTTGGCTAGCTTCTGGCTAGCTTCCCTTGGCTTAGTGCTTGATGAATTTGATCAAACACACAACAAATGGGATTTTTCTCCAACTGTCTGAAAGTTTATAACTTTTAACTTCCTACAAGTTCATTTCATTATTAGCATTATGTAGCAAAGTGTGTCCTGAATATGACTGGTAGTGTACTTCACAATATAAGACACACGGAGAGGTATTTATAAGTATTGGTTTGGCACATTTGAGTGGTTTGGCACAACTATTTGGGAGATCTATAGAACAAAGTCACAAAATGTTAGTTTAAAAGTAGTACAATAAGCTATTTTCTATATGTACAGTAAGAAAAAGACATCCCTTTAAAGAAGTCCACTTCCAGAACAAAAATGTACAGATAATGTACTCAACCCCTTGTCATCCAAGATGTTCATGTCCTTCTTTCTTCAGCCATAAAGAAATTATGTTTTTTGAGGGAAACATTTTTAGGATTTTTCTCCATATAATGGAACTGATATGGTGCCCAACTTCCAAAATGCAGTTTGAATGCAGCTTCAATTGATCCCAAATGCGGTTGTAAACAATCCCAGGTGAGGAAGAAGGAAGAATAATACAATTTATATACTTTTTTAATGTCAAACGCTTATCTTGTCTCGCTCTGCCTGAACTGTTTTTTCCAGGTCATGATAGTTAGGGTATGTCGAAAAATTTGCATCTCATGTTCTCCCTCAACTTCAAAATCATCCTATATCGCTGTTTTACCTCTTTTGTTAAGGGTGTTTGATCTTCTTTGCATGTTCACTTTGCAAAGACTGTGTCGGCACTTCTGCAGCGATGTAGGATGATTTCGAAATGATTTTTGAAGTTGAGAGAGAAAATACGATTGGAGTTTTTCAACATACCCTAACTGTCTTGAACCAGAATACACAGAGTTCAGGGAGAGCAAGACAAGACGAGCATTTGAGATTAAAAAGTATTTCAATTGTATTTTTTAATGAAAATAACTGATAGTTCACTAGATAAGACCCTTCTTCCTCATCTGGGATCGTTTACAACCGCATTTGGGATCGTTTGAAGCCGCATTCAAACTGCATTTTGGAAGTTCAAACTCGGGGCACCATAGCAGTCCATTATATGGAGAAAAATCCTGAAATGTTTTCCTCAAAAATCATAATTTCTTTACGACTGCAGAAAAAAAGATATGAACATGTTGGATGACAAGGGGGTGAGTACATTATCTGTAAACTTTTGCTCTGGAAGTGGACTTCTCCTTTAAATTCACTTGAAACTCGCCACTTAAGGTGAAGCAACTCTAGCGTAAAAAGGCATTTTGCAATCTCAAAAAGGCATTTATCACAGGGTGCTTGAAGTTGGGGTCCTGAGTGCATATTATCCAGTGCAGTGGTGTCACATTTGGCTTGGGCAAAGCTGCGGTGAAGGTATTTGTGGGCGATTTTTGATGGCTTCAGGGCAAGTGGGGTGTCAATTCGAGCTGAAACGCAAAGCACATGGTTGGTGTGTGTACAAGGTTGAGCATTCATAAACTTGATGCATTAAAAGTTGCTCAGTAACATCAGGATATTCCCCCTCTTATGATGCTGACTGCCACAAAAAATAAATAAATAAATGTAATATGCGTACAATAGAAGCCTTGCAGGCATGTGTTTTAGAGAGGTTAAATCATTAGCGTCGTTTATAGTGGGGCCTACAACCAGGGCCAATTTTGTCCTCAGCATTTTATGAAATAGCTTGCGGCAGAGTGTATCTAATACGTAGGAATCATCTCCAGTTGTAGAGAAGAGACTTTCATTTCATTTCCTTACAGTGCATCATTCTTAATGTTTTGCTGAATGGACTTTATACTTCTTATTAGTGTCTGAAAATGACAGCCGCAATATTTTCTCACAGCTCTCAGATGTACCTGTATGTTCATATGAAATCGCAAAACAAAATCCTAATAAATGCATCACCACCCTTGACATTCACTGATGTACACCTTTGGTTTATTAAAAAAGTTATTTTATAGCGAGTCAGAACCCTCAATGCAAAAAGATTAATGCCGGACCACAAATCATGCTTGACATTTAAATGCTGATCCATGCATTTATTCACTGACCTATAAATAATATAAAATGACCTAGAAGACCCTGGGACAGACAAATGATCAAAAGATCAAATGATATATTACACAAGTTCATGTGAGCAAATTGGTCAATAAGAATTATTTCTTCCTTAAATCAGTGTAATACGAAATTTACAAACCACTGTACTGTTAAAATTGTTTACAAGATTTTTGAACTTTTCTAATCACCATGCATGTTATTTATTTCATCAATACATCTGATGGACTATTCATCAAAACAATAAAAGTACATTTCTGACTTCACAACGAGCATGCCTGTGTATTTATTTGTGGCTTAGCCTGCTTTCCTGCTAGGTATTCATTGTAAGGGCATTTCTTTAAATATATGGTCATTTTTACAAATAATATTGTTAATATTCAATAAATGTAATAATCATTGAGGTAACACTTTGATACATTGAGGTAACACAATGATACATTGCAAGGGTATTCTTAATGCATTATAAAAAACCTTAAAATATGTTATACTGGGAATTTTATCGTCATGATTAAATTATATATTGGGTAATAATATTGTCATTACTGCATATATGTTAGGGTGTGATTTTTCAATGTAAACAGTCACAACAGTTTTACTTATAGTACATTATGTTCACATTTACCAGCACGTAACACAACCCCTGCTCCTAAACCTACCATTTGTCAATAAAACACAAGATATAACTGGCATATACAGCTACAGTCACAATTTATTCAAAAAGGATTTATATTCCAAGTCTTCTGAGGCAAAACGGAGAAATAAACGCGATCGCCGTCTCCGTCCACCATAAAGCTCAGTCTGTTTGTGCGAAAATAAATTTAAAAAATGCCACTAGAAGAAGCGAAACATCAGCTTTGTTTGTGAATTGCCATTGGCTCTTGTGTGTCTCATTAGCGATTGCGTCACGCTAATGTTCGGGAGTATCTTTTTGAATGAGATGTGAGCGTGTTAACGGAGCAGGATCATTTTCAGCGGTTACTCGGAATGCAACACGACTTGTTTGTAATGCTTTTATACTGCTTGTTTACGGTCAGTTTCTGCAATAAATACCTGTGACTGAATTAAATTAAATTATTGTTTACAAATACCATCATCTATCCTGCTTACCCCTAGTAAAAAAGTAAGAGATTTAAAATGCATTTATTGTATAATAAATACAGTTCAAGTATATTAACATATTTACTGACAAATCGCTTGAAACGTACTGATAAAAAAAAAAATGTAATTTAACTTTATTTGAAGTACTACTTGTTCACAATGCACATTTCTTAACATTAATGCTAAAATATTTTGAATGTCATTATTAATGAAGATTGTATGATCTTGAAACAATATCCGTCTTTTAATGCAAAATATTTAAAGTGTACCTATATTATGTATATGTACCTATAAGTATACTTGGAATAGTTCCACTTTAGCACAACCAGATATACTTAAGTATATCTTTAGTTGTACTTCAGCACTACTTCCACACAATTAAAGTGAATTAAGTACAAAATTAGTTGTTCCAATTTAGCAGACTATACACCAGTACTAAAAGTACAACTGCAGGATATTTTTATTAAGTACATAATATGTAAATGTAATAAATGTATTTTAAATACACTTTAGTATATATATTTTTCACTAGGGATGCTATCCACTGTGGCTGTGAGTGCCAAATTTTAGAACACTGTATTTCATTAATTAATATGCTTAGTATCAATAAAAATTGAAGCTATTAAAGTTACAGTAGCCTTTCATATTGCCAGTAAACTCTTCTATGTTAAAAGATAAATAAACAGAGAAAGAGAAGAGAGAAAGAGAGCGAGAGAGATCATGTTTTAAAAAAATATCAAGGATATCTTAATGCTACAAACACAACCAGTCAGTTTAAGTCAGCAGACCTTTGATTTAAGGTACATAAACATGTCATTGACTGACAGGATCTTTCTTTTAAGCAATCAACTGACCTTGATTCATCAGGCTGACCAATAACTTTAGTCCTGGACACTTGTGTTTTATACTCTGGCACAGGGGCTCTCATCTCTGGCCCTCAAGGTTCTCTTTCCTGCAGAGTTTAGCTTTAAACCTAACCAAACACACCCGAACAAGCTAATCAAGGTCTTCAGGATTACTGAAAAGTTACTGGCAGGTGTGTTTGATCAAGGTTGAAGCTAAACTACTTTCTGCAGGAAAGTAGACCTTGAGGGCCACCCTGCTCTAGCAAATGGTATCCTACAACGCCACCAAGTGGCAAAAAAGACAGGGGAAAAAAAAACATGTATTACCTTTGTGGGAAAATCCAGGTCCAAAATCCTCAGCTTCAGAACACTAGTCTTCCTGTGAATGACAACAATCACACAGTTAATTGCATATTGCCATAGATGTGCTATAAATGCCTCCTGTATAACATGTTTGGCAATGATGAGTTTTATTCATTGTTTTGGTGTAGCACTTAGAGGCAAACAATACAAGTCTGCAACTTATAACACAAAAACTGTGTTATAACTACATAACTGAGTTATTAAACAAATTGAAAAGTGCATGGATTACACATTCGTTTATTAATTTAGTTATCTTTAAACAGCAATGGCTTTTTTCTGTTTTGCAAAGCATCTAGATTACTTATAATTATTTTCAAAACTATATATGTCGTAATATACTTAGAAGCAAGGTGTTCCAGAGAGATGTACAATATACCAAAAATTTTTTTTTTTTTTTTTTGGATGATGGTGATTGACCTGACATTATTAAACTTTTCTTTAATATTCCTTTAAACCCTGCTTGGTGTGACCTATACACCACTATTCTACCCTAACCTAACATCAAGACTCGTTCTCATTCACTTAGGCCCAATGCTGTAGAGAAACACATCACAGCATTTCCTTTTCACTCCACATCAAAAAAACCATTCACTGCATTGCCTTCCCTGGATGTCAACCATGCCATCCTAAATGGGCAAAGTCCATGTCCTGCTCATCTCAATTCAACATTTCCAAACCAATAAGTATTGCATGCTGATGGTCTTGATCAACATCTGAAAGATGTTCCTAATGCAACAACATCATGATAGCATCAGTTCAACTCTTTGATGCACATTGAACAATGCATTTTTGCATTCTTGGCCTTAAAAAAACCCATTCATGCCTATATTGCATAAAAAAAGAAAAGCATAAAAAAAATATAAATAAAACTGAAGCAATAAACCCCAACAGAATTTGGCCATCCAGATATATGATGATAGCACATTTCTTTAATGACACTGGTAGCCGAAAACGTTTGCATGACTTTGCCATGAACCAAGACATCATATCGGCCAGCAAAACAAACAAACAAACAAAATTCACAAGGTTACCTTTCATAGAAATACATGAAAAATGTACAACACACTAACAAATAAGTAGTAAAACAAGGTTAAAAAAATTTTGGTTGTACATCCAATAATAAACCAATTCTGATTAAACAAAACCTTGAATAAATACTTTTTTATGTCTTTATTGAACACACTGACCCAGCAATTACCATGGCAAACATTTTAAACTGTTCAAGTGTTCAATAAAAATATTTAAAAAGCATCTTATTTTTGTGGTGTTTGGTTGATCAATTTAAAGCTGCTGTAAGTGATGTTAGTTGTCCTGCTGCTTTCTGCCAGTTTTATAATCTGTTTCCAAAACCCACCCCCTAAATACTTGTCCATAAATATAATGTCAGTAAACTCAAACACGCAAAATGACTGACAGGTAGAACGGCACATCTAAGTTTTCTGATTGTCTAAGATGCATTCTTAAAAATAAAGGCTCCAAAGAGGTGTTTTTGCAGTGATGCAATAGAAGAACCTTCTAGTAAACAGTTCTTAAAAGAACATTTTGAAAAACATTTTAAAATCTAAAGAACCTTTTTCCAGCATAAAGAACCTTTTCTGCATTTGAAAGGTTCCATGGATGTTCAAGGTTCTTTAAGGAACCATCGATGCCAATAAAGAATCTTACTTTTAAGAGTGTGTGTCTGTTTAAAGCAAGTCAGTGCACTTGTGTACTTTAGGAGCCAAGTCAGCCAAGGCTGACATTTCAAAGAAATCTGAAAAAAGTTTTTGAGGGCACTTGTATCAGTGACTCTTGTCAGACAGGGACATTTAGTGTGTAATATTCAAAAAGTGAATAATTTTCAGCAGCTTTAATCACTGTAACAGTAAGTTTAACAGTAAGTGCCTGACTATTTTCTAATCAAGCAATTTAGTGACACAAATATAAAGGCAAACCTTATTCAGATGCAAGTATCTAGTCCAGTGGTTCTCAACCTCCTTGACTCAAAGAAAATAAGGTTAATTATATTATATATTATAATAAATTATTCATAGTATATTATATCAATTTCCATAACTTACTGTTGAAGTGAAAAGTTTACATACACCTTGCAAAACTTGCAAAATGTTAATTATTTTACTAAAATAAGAGGGATCATAAAAAAGTTATGCTAAAGTGGTTATTTTTTTATTTATCACTGACCTGAATAAGGTATTTTACATAAAAGACATTCACATATGAGAATCCACAAGAGACAATAATAGCTGAATTTATAAAAATGACCCTGTTCAAAAGTTTACATACACTTGATTCTTTGTTCTTGTTTGTTTGTTTAGTGATAGTTGCTAGTGAGTCCCTTGTTTGTCCTAAACAGTTAAACTGTCTGTTGTTCTTCAGAAAAAATCTTCAGGTCCCACAAATTCTTTGGTTTTTCAGTATTTTTGTGTATTTGAACCCTTTCCAACAATGACTGTATGATTTTACTTATTTTGTCTTCTGTGAAACGTGTAAGTATCTTCTGAAGGGCAGTACTAAATGAAAATAAATATGTTATTGAGGCAAAATAAGAAAAATGTACACATCTTTTCATTTTGCTCAAAAGTTTTCACCCCCTGGCTCCTAATGCATAGTTTTTCCTTTTGAAGCATCAGTGAGTGTTTGAATATTCTGTAATAGTTGCGTATGAGTCCCTCAGTTGTCCTCAGTGTGAAAAGATGGATCTCAAAATCATACAGTCACTGTTGGAAAGGGTTCAAATACACAAAAATGCTGCAAAACCAAAGAATTTGTGGGACCTGAAGGATTTTTCTGAAGAACAGCGGACAGTTTAACTGTTCAGGACAAACAAGGGACTCATGAACAACTATCACTAAACAAAAATGGGTCATTTTTACTATAACTATACTATATAATTCAACTATTATTTTTTCTAGTGGAGTTTTTTATGTAAACATGCTTTTTAAAAAAAAATACATTAAAAGGTATTTTTAGTATTAAGAATAAAGACTCATTTACTCATTAAAGACTCTACATTTGCATCTCGAGTAAATTCTTGATTTAAAAAGGTGCAGATATTTGTATTGGAAAACAAAAATACTGAGGAAGGCATTCATTTTTGCAATGCATGCAACATTTCATGTCATTATTTAAGACAGGGCAAACTGACACTTTTTAATACCCGTAGAAACCCTGAAATTAATTTTTTTTAAAAATTTGATTTTACCTTACATCTTTGTTTTAGTCATTTTAGCTTATTTTAAACCTAGTTTTGTCATATTTTAAATAGTTTTAAGCCATACTACAGCCCCTTAGAAGCGTGCTGAGGCCTCTAATGGGGCCCTGGTTGAAAACCACTGATCTAGTCAAGGTGAAAGATTTGGAACACAACTGATGACATGCACCAGCGCCCCGGACTCCACCGACCACAACATGCTGAAACGAGCTACGATGTGCTAAAGTACCTCTGAGGCTTGTTCCTCTTCCTCCTGCGATGAAGGAATTCAGTATTAAAACAAGATAATGCTTCAGTGTACGTTTGAGTGACAGAAACAGCTACTGAGGGAGAAGAAGGTTACACTACACCCAGACAGAAGTTCTCTGAGTTAAAGCTACAAAAGAACAGGTAGTGAAAAAATATTTGAGTGGATATATGTGTGTTTCCACAATAAAGAAAGTGACAGCCACTGGAAAGACCTTTCATGATTTCTGCTCCTGCAACATAAATGAGGGCTGGAATGACTGGATTTGGGAAAAGAAATAAAGAATCCAGAGAGCTGAGAGAGAGGTAGAGAGCTAAGCAGCATGTCTGGATGAAAGGGAGAGCAGGTAATGACGTGATCAGATGGTCTGCAAAGTTCACTGCAACTGAATGTGAGCAATAAAAGGATGTGTTGCTGAGGTGTCTGTAAGCGTACGTCACAAAAATAAAATCACATAGCTAGTTAGTGCACATTCTTTGAGTAGCACTGGATGTGGATGATGTGAGTAAATCTGGCCCGCAACATTTCCTGATCATGTGTTAACTTTGTACAACATGATTGCTTTAATATTCAAAAGCATTCATATGTGCAGTCAGGATTATTTACCTTTGTATTTAGTAGCATTTATTTTTTTAGAAACAGTTAATTTGTTAATGTAGTAAAATAAATAAATAAACAAATAAAATACTACATATAAAAAGTGTGTACATTATTTATACCTAGAAATATATAGAATATTCAAATAAATTAAAGAGTAAAATGTGTATGATCTTCTAACCGTGTACCTTTGATTGCTAACAGTAATATTTAATGTAGTCTTTGTTTTAGCTTTTGGTCTTTATTTCTCACTAGGTAAAGAAAAAAACTAAAAATATTAAAATGTTGTCATACTGACAAATAAAATTCTTCCAGGTTATGACTGGAACGTACATCAAGAAGCGCAAATATTTGCTCTAACAATGAATGGATTGCAATTGTTAACTAAATGTGATGCACTGTGAAATATGAAATTTCGTTCATGAAATGATTTGGTTGGATTTGCTTAAATTATTTTAATATGATTTATAATTATTCAAAAATATGTGTAATTACACCACCATTTAAATGTTTGGGGTCTGTTTTTTTGTTTTGTTTTGTTTTGTTTTGTTTTTGAGTTTTTGAATTAAGTCTCTTATTATTTACAATGCTGATTTGTTGCTCAAGAAATATTTCTTATTATTAAACATCTGCTGAATATTTTTCTGAAAACTTTTACTTCTCTGATGAATAGAATCTTCAAAAAAAATTATTTAAAATAGAATTTAAATGTAAATGTTTTTACTATTGCTTTTGATAAAGTTTATGCATCCTTGCTGAATAATGTCTTTATACAAATCAATTTACTGCCCCAGGTTTTGTCCTCACAAGATCAACCTTTATAGTTTTGAAAGGAAATGAACATATAACACGGCGGCTATTATAGTAGCAATTACAATCAATTATTAAATTATTAAAAATGATTAAAAACACAGTGACACTTTATTTTACAGTGTAACAATACATTTAAGTACTAAGTAATATTAATTATCAGCATGTACTTTTATTATAGGGTTAGGGTTTTCTTTAGGGTTAGTTGCATGTAATTATGCATAATTGACCTTTTTTGACTACTTCCTAAATAAGCTAAACTAATGTGCTTGAATGAATCTCTTATGTCTCTGATATGTTAAATTTGGTCCAAAACACAAAAGGACTGACAACACAGGTGCTAGTCATGAACAGATGTTGTGCAGTTAGAAAAAAGAAAGAAAACACACACACACACACAACTCTGTATAGCTATCTTTGTGAGGTCATACATAGACACAAAGCAATCTCTAGCTCCTTACCCTAACCCTACCCATCAGAACTAAGTGCCTCACCCAAACCCTAACCTTAAACCTAACCTTTACCCAATTATAACCTGATCCCTAAAAGTACTTCAACAAATAAATTGTACCATAACCACACATTTTAACATAACGTTGGGAATTTGGTGACAAAATAGAGACTTGTATGTCAGGAAGTTTGACAGACAAGTACGAGTACAACAAGGCTTATCAGTGCAGCACCTGGCTATTTGGGCGATTTGATGCGTTATGAGGTCAGTTGTCATTGTAGCTTTGAACAAGACTTAACAGCCATAGCAATCCCTATAAGTGTACAGCATATCAATTTTAGATAAAAATCTGCTAAAAATTGCTAACACCAAAGCTGATCTGGGACGTTATGTTGAACTTCTGGAAACTTCTGGTCGTTTTCTCCCCATAAATCTTTGTCTTTGTTTCTGCATTCCTTGGCTTTGGGTGTGAGGACAGGCCACATAGCTAAAACACGGCTGATTAAAACCTCTTGTGTTTTGACTGTCAGAAGTACCATAATAATAATTTGCTTATGGAAGACTAAAAATATAATAAAGAGTTTGGACACAGCTGGTCTCATGGCTTGCATTAATAAGCACACACAGCAGTGAATGTGCGAAGGCACTTGAGTTCAGAGATTTCACAGTTTAAAACTAGGAACTGCACATGAATGACAGCGAAACATCTCTTTTCTAAAACATGTCTGCTGTTGACAAAACAAATAAAATGGAAGAGCATACGACGTGAGATCAAAGAAAGGAAATGCTCGAACAATAGCGAGCGGTCTGGCCGAGCACACGTTAAATGTCATGTCTGAATGCAGTCAACGGGGACGCGTCAGAAACATATGGAATAGTATGACAGATCTGAGTGGGTGGATGAAGCTGAAAAAGACGTAGATGTGCATGAGAGTCAACTGACTTGTCATTTGTTTTCAATCCAAAGTCACTGTACAGCAAGCCCTTTGGAGCAGTCTGGGGGTTAAGAGCCTTGCTTAAAGCCACAGTGATCAAAAGCATGGGCTTGAATGTAAACAGTGTAGTTCATGGGTCATCCGTACCTGAAATTTAACCCAGCGTTTTTGCTTTTCACCTTTGTGTAACCCTAGCTAGTTTTGCAACATCTGCTCATACGTTCTTAATTAAATTGGGAAGTCCACACTAGAGGCTCTGTATGGAAGCCTGTTTCCGCCACCTTTCTGAGTTTACATCTCACAATTCTGGCTTTTTTTTTTAAATGTGCAATTCTGCGAAATGAAGTTTTTTGCCTCAGAATTGAAGGATATAAACTCTGACTTTTTTCTCGCAATTGCGAGTTTATATCTCGCAATTCTGACTTTTCTTCTTCACAATTCAGATTTTTTTCTCAGAATTGCATGATATAAACTTACAATTCTGACTTTTTTCCTTGCAATTCTGACTTTTTTCTCAGAATTGCGGGATATAAACAAAGCTCTATTCCTAGGTGAAAAAAAGACTGGTATTTTTTCAGAATTGTGAGGTTATATCTCACAATTCTCACTTAAAAACTCACAATTTTGTTATAAAGTAAGAATTGCGAGACATAAATGCAAGTTTATATAACAATTCTGACTTTTTTTCAGAATTGCAGGTTTAAATGTTTGAGTTCATATAATGCAATTCTGAGGAAAAAAGTCAGAATTCCAATGTAAACTTCATAATGTAAAGTCATGCAATGTAATTTAATGCATAGTTGCATAATATGACAATTACTCTCAGTTACTCTTAGGATCTGTCAAGTCTGTCACGTAAAACAAGAGTTTATTAATGCAATCCAGTCCAACTGGATTGGAGGCTTTTTTTCTGATATCTACAGGCTTTCTTAAAGTCATTTTTCTTACCATTGAAGGAAGGTCACAGCATCTGTCCCTGCTGGTCCAGCCGAGACTGCAAACAATGTCAAACATCTGGAGCTGAAACTGCCCAACCAGAGAGAAAACGGATGTTACACATGTCTTTGATAAAAGCTTGCATTTTAAAATATGGGGCTCAGACGCCCATAAAAAGATCCAGGCTGGAAAGAGCAAGAGAGGTGAGCTCACGGTCAATGTGTGATAACAAAAGTTGTGTTTTTATACACAAGGTGCTCTTAAAAATAAAGGTCCCTTATTGGTTCCATGAAGAACCTTGAATCTTCCCAATGCAAAAAAGTTTCTTATAGTTAAATCAGGTTATCAAAATGTTCTTCACACTAAGAAAAAAACGGTTCTTTTAAGAACTGTTCACTTAAAGTTTCTTTGGAGAACCAGAAATAGTTTTTGGAACCTAGTTTTGGAACCTTTATTTATATATAAAGTGTTCAGTGTTTCCACGTTTGAACTCACTGTTGCAGATTCTCCTTTAGATCCAATAGATTTGGACATCTTTCCAAGCACTTGAAATCCATCTATCGATGTGTTTCCTGCTGGTTTAATCTCCTTCTCAGCCACTTCCTGGCAGTCTATGTTCAGCTTGACGCTCTTGGGAGACACCAGGATGTGGAGCTGGAATAAAAGAAAATTGTTAGATGTTCAAGCTTATAATAGACTCAGGGGTGATTTTAAAGGAAGAACTCGCATTCATCTTTAGCAGAGTCATTAAATAAGTCTCAGTTGAGAGTTTCTATTGTTGTTTTTAACTCCAAGAGCTTCGGGTCCTAATTAGGGATTTCTGGGAGGCTCTCCGTTCAAAGGGAGTGTTCTGGCCGGAGGCGCATATAAAAACCAGCAAATTCCTTCACCACCAAATTCATCCTGACACGCTCAAGGTGACTATAACAGCGAGCCCATTGTAAAATAGGTTTAGACAGATTCTGGGGAAAATTAACAGCAGCTAATGAGTGTAAACAAATACAGAGGGGCTGTCAAATCATCCAGCTGATTCCCCATCTGATCTGAATTGGCCTCTTCCTCTATGGATCGACAGTCGTTTAAGGGTCAAATTCACTAAACAATGGATACATAAACTGGTATATACTAAGCAATTGTCATTTTCAGCCAAAACATGCATCTAATCTATGCAAATCTGGTTCATTATAGCCTCTGTATTCACAATTTTCTCAAAACATACACTAGAAACTTACTTAAAAATAATTACATATATGTGGAATTGTGGAATAATCAATCTCCACAAAAATATGAAGCAGCAAAACTGTTTTCAACACTGATAATAATCAGTTTCTTGAGCAGCAAATCATCATATCTGAATGATTTCTGAAGAACCATGTGACACTGAAGACTGGAGTAACGATGCTGAAAATTCAGCTTTGATCACAGAAATAAATTACATTTTAAAATATATTCAAATAGAGAACAGTTATTTTAAATGTAAATAATATTTCACAATATTACTGTTTTTACTGCATTTTTGATCAAATAAATGCAATCTTGGTGAGCAAAAGAGACTTCTTTCTTCCATCTGATTCGTCAGTCATGCTAATTGTGTTGCTCAGGCTGCATGTGATGTGTTTGGTCCTGTAATTGCTGGCTGGTGCTGTATGTCTTTTAGAAGATTTTACAGTTCTCTGATCCACATAATCAATGTACTGCGATATTCCCTGTTCACC